>CAUYRT010067727.1:0-124898 GCA_963574885.1 Lepilemur ruficaudatus | reverse complement strand
CCTCGTTTGCATGGCCTGGACCCCCCCCCCACCGGCTCGGGCCCTGGGCCTCCACCTCGTCCCTCTCCTCTCCTCCCCTCCTCCCCTTCCTCATCACCCTCCCTGTCCTCATTCCTCCTCCTCCTCCTCTTCCTGCTTCTTTCCCGCCCTCCCCCTCCTCCCGGGGCCTTCCCTCTCTCCCTCCACCCTGTCCTCTGCCTCTCCCCTCCCCAAAAGAAATCCACACGGACCCCACAAGTGCTGGGCCTGGCTCTCCGCCCTTAGGACAAGCATCCTGCCCCTGTTATGGGGAGCCCCCAGCACCCCCAGAAGGAGGACTTGTCTTCTGAGCCCCCTACTCGGTGCAGTGAATGCGCAGAGGCCTGTGCAGACCCCCCCCACTCAGCCAGGGCGGAGGACAAAGCTCTTCCCCTTCTATCTGTGCGGCCCCCACACCAGTCATGGCACGGCGGGCCGGGAATGCGGGCGCAGGGCTCCCGCTGCGCCACCAGGGCCCGGGCCCCGCCAAGCTCTCCACCATGCACTGCCGGGTCAGTGCCCAGGAACCCCAACATCAGCACATCCTCACCAGTCCCCCACCCCGCTTAGACCTCCTGGTCCACTTCTGGCCTCCTGCTAGTTTGACACATCCCCCACCCACCCCTGGAAGCCTCCGGAGCGGCCAGGACCCAGCGGCTGTTCTCGCCCAGGGACTGATGTCTCAGAGGAACCACGTGGGGGAGGAAATTCGCACCACGCTAACCTTGACATCCCTGCAAAGGGAGCCGTCTCTGTAGATGCTGATTTGCACGGATTTTTGAGAAAACGTTCCCTTGAGGTCCAACTGTGAGCCCTAAAATCTGCCCATTTGAATGTCAGGGAGACAGGCCAGAAGCCCCTCAGGTGAGACCATCTCCGTCAGCACAGCCGTGGGCCACCCACCCTCAGGAGGTAACGTGGGGCCTGCCTGTCCCTGTGTCCCCACCCCTAACCAGCACCTGGGAGGATCCCAGTGTGTCCTGGAGTTCCCACCCCTTCCCCATCCCGCCCACGCCTGTGGAACCTGCCCAGGTGTTCTCCGGTAATCCAGGATGCTGGAGGACAGGCCCGGGGGTGGGGGGTGGGCCGTCCCGGCCACCCAGCACCCCGAGTCCAGGAGCTTGTTGGCGCAGCGCCAAGTCAAGGGACAACGAGCCTCGCTCTCCCAGGCTTCATACAGGACTTGCGGGGCAGAAGCCAGACAGGAGCACCTGAAATGCCCGTGGAGGGCCCTGATCAGGGGACCCTGGCGCTGGCCGCAGACCTCAGCGTGCCAGGGAGAGTTTGTGCTGCAGATGTGGGGTGTGGGCCCAGGCACCACCCAAGCACCTGCTTCTCCTTCCTTCCAGGCCCCCACGTCACTGGGCTCCCAGGCGCACAGGGCCCTCCGTGGCCACGGCAACGGAGAAGAGAAGGCCGGGTCTCTGCAGGAGCCAAGTGCCTTTGCTGCCATCGAGAACACCAGCCAGGACCCGACACGCTGTGTTCACAGCCAGAACCTGTGTGAGCCGCGCACCTGGTGAGCAGGTCCCCTTCCCCATCACTGGGGGTGTGAGGAGCACATGGTACGCCACACGGGAGGCGCCTGGTCTGGCACCGCACATGTGTCATTACCATGCAAATTACAGTTTTTCCTAAATCCAGAGCAAGTGCTGGAGAAAGCCAGGACCCCCCTGCCCCCCCCAAAATGGAGGAGCCTTTGGCTGCATCTGGTCCGGCAGCGGGTGATGCCGCCATTCTGTGCACTGGAGCCGATCTCCAAGACGGGTGAGCTTGCCCCCAAAAGCTCACCAGTTGGGAATCACACACATCCACCTGCCACTCAGAGGGTTTGGGGGGAAATCTGGCTTTTGAGCCCCTGCAGTAACTGCAGGACTTGAGGTTCCGCCCGCTTTGCTCACACACAGACGGGGATGGGGATTCTCCCCACCCACCGCTGCGCAGGATGAACTTGGTGCGGCTCATCGCAGACCACAGTTTCTCGCCCAGATGGGCAGCCCGTCCCTGACGGCCGCTCAATTACTGCTTGGCTGAGGCCCCCGGGCTAATGGCCTGTGATGCTCCACTGGGGCCTCCCGGGAGCGTTAAGTATTAGACGGTTATTAAAAGACAGTTGACTTCTGGGATCTCTGCAGAGAGGAATCATCTGAGCCTCTGTGCAGGGAGCCAGCCCGAGCCTGCAGGCGGAGGAGGGAGGAAGCCGCAGCCTGCACCCCGGGGAGCTGCGTGGGTCTGACTGCCTCCCCGACACGGCGCCCTGCCTCGGCTGATGGTAAAACAACAATGATAATAATAATGAATGCGAGTGGGAACCCACCACATTCAGCCTACTCCAAGGAGCTGGCAGCAGCCACCCACCCGCAAAATGCAGACGAGACCAGCTCACTTAGCCCCAGGACAGGGAAAGCTGTGGCACCCAGGAAGAAGGTGAAACCCCCAGGCTTTTTAGGGTGCCACACAGCACCCATCCATTTTTTGGACTTTGTTGCACGATGTTTTCACAAACTTCCTCAGGCTGTCCTGCTCGGACCATCCCCTGGCCTGGGGTCAGGAAGGGAACTGGCAGCAGCACCCAGCTCCCAGCCTCAGGGTAGCCCCCGCTCCCTCTGCAGAGGCTGGGCTGGGAGCAGCTGGCCCAGAGCTGCCTCTGCTTCCAGGCGGGGCTGTGCAGAGCGAGGCTGTGCTTGGCCTTCAAGGCCCACAAGGCATCACGTCCTCCCTGTGCCTCAGTTTCCTCGACCTTACCCCCAAAGTGGAAGCCAGCACCTGGCACGGTGGAGCCTCCATGGCTGTGCCTGTTACTAGCATTCGGCAATTACTCTAGTGGCTGTATCAGGCCCCAGCTGGCCACGGGAAGACACAGGAAGTCCAGAGACAGACCCTCACCAGGAGGGAAGCTTGACCCTCACAGAGGTGACACTGCAGGTTACTTGGTGACATTTCAGATCACAGAGACCAAGACTTCCACTCTGCAAACCAGGATGGGGCAGCGGCTACCTACGCAGCATGTGATATGCAAGCTGGATCCCTACCTCACACCATACATATCCACAATAGGAGGATTAAAGGATTTACTGATGGAAAGCAAAACCTCAAGAAGACATTAGAGGATAATTTAACCTGGGATAAGGAAGAAGTTATTTAAAAAAAAAAAAAAGCTCTAAGGACAAAAGACAAGACTGATGGCTTCCCGCTACACAATGTCCCACAAATGCAAGCCTTCAAACCTGTGTGCTGGGTCTCCCAGGCTGAAACACTGGATGACAAGAGCCCCCAACTCACAGGTGTCTGGAGTAAGGAAGGAGGGAGGCACAGCCAGCATGAACCCCCGATACCAGCAACTGTCATGGTGCCAGTACTACTGCGGCTGTCCCCCGACAACCCAGTCCCCTCTCCCAGGCAGGAGCCACACTACATTCAGCTCAGCACCTCCCAGGAAAGCCCAGTTCCAGGCTGGACACACGGCCACCGAAGGCCGGAGCTGGGCCAACAGCTGGGCAAGGCCAGGCCTAGGGGAGAAAGTATAGAGGCCGCGGCCAGGGGCCAGCACCGTGGGGAGGAGGCTGGGGCTTGGCCAGCAGGGTTCTCAGGGATCATGTGTGTCCCTAACAACAGAGGGTGGTTTTGAGGTGTCAGTCCAGCAGGGAGGACAATAGGGATGGAAATCCACCCAGGACGCTTTTCCATAATTATTGTGATACCATAACAGGGTTTACCACAAACACAGCCCGTCAGGGAAATGGGCTGAGACTGGGGAAGTTAACCAGCAGGTATTTTGAGATGAGGCTGGTGTTAAGGGGATCTGCAGGCTCCCTGTCGAGCATTAAATGATATATACTTAAAGGATTGCTCTATTTACATTAGAATTAGTTGTGCAGACTGACACCAAGGGACTGCTGGCTTCCAAATCCCGAGCCCCGGTAATCCCTCCCTAAGCCTCACACGCTAAACCACCTGGGCACAAAATCAATGGCTCCCCCCGGCCCCAGCCAGCCCTGGAGCTGCCTGCTCCCAGCCCTCTGCCCCAGCCCTGACAGCCCGGCTCAAGGCGAAGCCATCTGTAATCCACCCGTCTGGCCCCCCAAGAGCAGCAGGGTGGGGACACGGCCAGGGTGAGGTTCGAGGTGATCAGCTTTGCCCCTGGGTCCCGACTCAAGGCCACCCCTGAGCAATGGCAGCCCTGCCCCTTCCGCCCTAGGCCAGAGCAGCAGGTGCACCAAGGCCCCTAGGGCCTCTGGGTCTCCACCCTTGAGGTTTGAGCGGCCCCTGCCAGGCTCAGCCCCAGGCAGCATGGCCCCTAGGGCCAGGGGAAGGCCATGGGAAGGTTGGCTCCTCTCCTTCTGAGTGGCTGGGCTGGCCGGCTCTGCTGGCCCCGGGCCACACCTGCCCACTGGAGGACACTGACGGTCTGAACCAGGGCCAGCCCTACTGCACCTGCAGGCCTTGCCTCCCTAACGTCCACAGGGGCCCCAAGGCAGTCCAGCAAGGATCTGTCCCCTCCCAGTGGCTCCTGCCAAATGGCTGCCATCAGCCCAGATGTTTGGACAGAAACCTGGGGGGGCCCTTCCCTTCCCAAACTCCGCGTGCAACCCGTCAGCAATTCCCGCCAGGTCCGATTCCCAAAGGTGCCCACATCCTGCCCTCCTGCCATCTCCTGTGCAGCCTTTGCCCTGTGCCTGTTCCGGACCCTGGCAGGAGGCTCCCACTGGCCACTGCCCTGCTGAGTCCACTGTTTGCCCTGGAGCCGGGATCTCTGACAGACAGGACCTGGCTCCCTCTGCTCCCTCACCCAAAACCTTTCTGTAGCTGCCCAGACCCTTGCACAGCGCCCATCTGCCTCCTGCCGGCCCAGGGGCCCTTGGAGCCGACCCTCACCCTCTGCAACTCTCTGCTGACGCAGGCCAGGTGCTCCCGTCCCTCGCCCGCAGGCTGTCCTGCCTCCTGGCCTGGCCTCGCCCTCCATCTCCCCAGAGAGCCCAGCTGCTCCCCACAGCTGCAGCACCTTCCAGCAGCAGCAGCTGCGGGCCTGGCTGCCGGCCCGAGGGCCGTTCACCTGCAGCCCCCACGCCCACCCGCAAGGCCTCCGTTGATGGGTGATGTGATGTGGGGTGCTGGGCTGCTGTCCCTCGAGGACCGGCACAGATGGGTCCTACCCTGGCCCCTGCCTCACTCTGAGTCCTGCACCCAGGGGGCCATATACAGGAAGCTGGCACAGCCATTACTGAGGGGCTGGGCAGGCTTGGAGGACATACCCCACCCCACCCCACTGGGGTTGGGAGCCCGGGTGGATGCTGAGGCCACGGAGGCCAGCCTGGGCACGAGGGGGGAGGGGTGCTTTGGGGCCCTCGCACCTCCCACGCAGCAGCCACGGGGCCACCTGGCTGCCTTGCACCTCACCGGCTTCCTGTCCTGTCTGGGGGCGAGGTGGGGGCGGGTGTGCTGCACACAGAAGTCCCTGCTCTGGCCCTGTTCTCAGGGAGGGAAGCAGAGCCAGGGCAGAGTGGCTAATTAGCATGCTGTTTGTGGGGCGCGTTAGGAATGTAATTACTGGGGGAGGCAGAGCCTGCCCGAGGAATGCATTTTGAAGGTTACCATAGGAATCCGCGCTGGCCTATTCATCCTGCGCAGTCCTAATCGCAGTCATAAGGAAGGGATTGGGGACAGGCTCTAGGTTAGCATCTGATGAGATGCGCGGAACAAAGCCCGGCACTCTCTCCTTAACCCTTTGGGGTCCAGACCAGTGACCGTCGGAGGGGCCGCTCCCTCCAGCCAGGCCCAGGCACCAGGTGCTTCCGGAAGGGCCCGCTGGCCAGGACATGGCCTGGACCTTCTCACAGTGTGTCTTGGACAGACAGAGGGACCAGGAGGTGCGGTGGCCCAGGCCAGAGGCGAGCGGCCAGTCGCCTGGGGAAGCAGGACAGCCACCGTGGCCAAGGGGTGAACAGCCTGGCCAGGCCTCGAGGCTGGCCCTGGGGGCTGGTAGGCAAGACGGGGGTCCAGGTGGGGCCCCCCAGAACCCCAGGCCGGGCAGTGGAATCCCCCAACCTCAGCAGAGAGTCTGAGCCTCCACAGCCCTGCACTGGGGCAGGCTGGCAACCATCCCCCTGCCAAGGCCCTCCCGGCCCAACCCTCTGGTGACATCTGTTCCAGAACAGTCCATCCTGCCCCACACCTGCCCCTGGCTGATGGGCTCACGCTGCATGTGTCCTGTCCTCTGAGACCTCCCCCACCTCTTGGTGGGTATGCCTCTCTCATCCCTGTGCTCAGTGAGCATTTATTGATTGCCTACTGGGTACCTGATGCTGCTAGGAGCTGGAAGGGGCAGGAAAACCCTCCCTGCCCTTCTGGGGCCACAAGCCTGCAGGTGGGGGGGTGGCCACAGCCTAGCAGTACACGGCCAGGGACAGCAGACACGGGGGTAGTGTGGGACTCTGAGGAAGGCTTGGCCAGGACACGCGAGCCAGGATGTGTCTGCCAGGAAGAGACGGGGGCTGAGCTCAGAAACAAGTGGCAGAAAGGGGTTGGTGGGGGAAGCATGAGCTCGTGTTCCCAGATGCAGAGGGGCTACAGGACCTTGGCAGCCACAGTGTGGCCCTTCTCCCCTGTGGAGACAAGTTTCTCTCTCCATTCCTGCCCCTGGCTGAGCCGAGGGCTTCTTGAGGGCTGGCCGGGGTGTCCACCCTCCTCAGCACTGGCAGGAACCTGCTGGGGGCTCCTCCCCTGGCCATGCCTGTGTGGTCTCAGCACCTGTCCCCTCCAGAGCTGTCTGTCCAGGTGATGGCTGGAGCCCCTAGGACAGCAAACCCCTGCATGTGGGCTCTACTGCTTTCCAGCCCCTTCCAGCCCCTTCAGCCCCTTCCAGCCCCTTCCAGCAAGGACAACAGGTCCTCAACGTCCCCTCCAGAGCCTCCTTCCGGGTGCCCACCACACGCTGGGTAGCTGGGGCTC
This sequence comes from Lepilemur ruficaudatus, assembly GCA_963574885.1. NCBI lineage: Eukaryota > Metazoa > Chordata > Mammalia > Primates > Lepilemuridae > Lepilemur > Lepilemur ruficaudatus. The sequence continues at coordinate 117,932 of CAUYRT010067727.1, read as the reverse complement.
TGAAAGGCTGGAAGGGGGAGCATGTGCTCCGGGCCCCCGAGCCGCACTGTTCTCAACAGACCTCGGGGGACCCTGTCTCCGTGGGGATCCGCCATTCAGCGGTGGCCCAAGGAGCGGCGTTATCAACACGCCTGTACCCGGCCAAGGAGCAGCGACTTCAGGAAGGCAATTTGTTTGTGAATTTTGCCCTTTGTTATGGAAAGCTGTTGGGTTTTAAAAAATTGTAAAGGTTTGAACCGTTAGCTCCCAGGGAAGTCATGCCCTGCAGATGGGGAAGTTTGTGGATGTGTTTATTTCTTTATTTTTTAAAACACACACACACACACACACACACGCACAAAGCATTGATGTTAAGTAGCCGTATGCAAATTTCCTGGGGCCTGTTGATTTTATTCCCTTGAAATCTTATTGAAAAGGCTCAACCCCACAAAAATGGGAAAAATTGAGCACTCCAGAGCAGCCCTGATTTCCGCAGACGCCTCTCAGGTTCAAGGCCTCTCTTTTAAGCTCATTTGGCCTTTCAAGAAGGCTTATTTGTGCCAAGTGCAGAACCCCGTCCCCTCCTGCCCTGCACATCTGCTCCGGGGGGCGCTGATGTGGCCAGACGCCCCCATGGGCCTGGCGCTCCCGGCAGCCCCTTGCCTGCCCTCGCTGGGGAGTGTCAGTTACCGACGCGGCCGCAGGTCAGTGCCACATCGCAAAGAAGGGCGCTGTCCCAACTGCATTGTGTCCCCTCAGATTCCTACGTCAGAGTCCTAACCCCGGCACTTAGGGGACACTGCATTTGGAGGAGGGCTCGCTAAAGAGGTGGTTGAACTGACGGGAGGTTACTGGGACTGGTGCCCTCAGAAGAGGAGATCAGGACACAGACACACACAAAGGGACGACCACGGGGACGCAAGCAGCAAACAGCATCTGCCAGCCCAGGAGGGAGGCCTGGGATGGAGCTATCATCCCTCAGTGTCTCAGCAGGAACGAGGGCTGCAGATGCCTTGAACTTGGACTTCCGGCCTCCAGGACTGTGAGACAACCAACCCCTGCTGTTCAAGCTGCCCCGTGTCGTCTGTGGCACCTTCCGTGGCAGCTGAGCAGACTAACGCAGCACGCCGGTGATGGACACAGCCACTCATCTTGGCTGCCACCGTCCCTGCCTCGGCCTCACGTCCAGCAGGATTGGGGGGGACACATCGAAGCTATCCACGCCCCAGACGGGGATGAACCTGATTCATGTCACGCCTCTGCACACACAGGGCAGGCGTCCTCTGGTTTGCAAGGACCGTGCCTTCCAAACGCATCTGAGTCACCACATCCGACCTCGACATCGACGGTTGCTCAAGTCCAGGACGGCAGCCCCCTGCAGCCCCAGCATCTCCTCTAGAGGAGGCAGAAGGCGGGAGCCTCAGAGTCACCGAGGGGTAGGAAGCTGAGCCTTCTGTCCCGTCCAGGGTCCCTTCCGCAGGGTGCCAGGGGCCCCGGGCACGCCATTTGCGCATCGAGAGTCTGGCAACAGGCACAGTCTCCCTGTCCAGGCAGCGGTTTGCGTCCCTCAGGATCGGCGGTGGCTGCGGAGCCAGACCCGTCTACAAGAGCCCATTAACCCCGTCAGCCAGGGGAAACTCCGTGCACAGCACAGAAAACCCCGATTCCCACTTCCCCAAACATGCACAGACCGACACGCAGGGTATTTGGAATCCAACAGTCCCGTCTGGGACAGAGGTGCCAGACGGTCCCCACTGAAGTCAACTCCTTTGATGGGGTTTTTGAGAGTTCCTAGCTGAAACTTTCAGCCCCACAAGATCCCCCCATGGGACCCTGGCCCACCCATGGCCCAGAGGTGACTTCCCATGACAACCCTCACTGCAGGACTCTACCCTGGGAGACGGCGCCGTGTGCGCTGGCCTGAGCCGAGAGTCCCCAGGAAAACATCAGGGACAGCCAGGGATGGCCAGGGGCTGGCAAGCCCTCCCTGTGGGACTCCCTCCCTGCCCAGCGCTGTGGGCTTTGGGGTCTCCACCTGTGACACGGGATTCCTGGGAGGCCGCGTGAGTCACGGCTGGAGCCCAGGGGGCCTCCCCAACTCCAGCTCCAGCTCATCTGTTTCGTAAATTAGAATCCTGCGCGAGGTTTGGGTTACAAAGCAGTCCGGCTGCTAAAAATGCTGAAGGCCAGCCCTGAAACTCCTTCCTCTGAACATGGTGGCTGGGGAACCATGTTTGGGGGTTGGGGGGCTGTGCTTTTGAATGCCCCCCCCACCAGCAGGGACTCCGCCCCAGCCCAGGGCTCCACCACTGGGGGAGCGGTTGGAGGGGACGGGCTCGGTGGCTTCCCCATCTTGCCATAACACTGACGCCACCATGCATGGAAAGTTCCGGATCACTCCTGTTGAGCTGGACGGGCATTCCTGCTCAGCCTCCAGCCACCCTGAAGACTCTGGCTGCCCCTGCCTGGCCACTGGGCACCCTCTGACCTTGCCCAGTTCTGACCCTCTCTGGACCCCTCCCTTGGGGGGCTTCTGGCTCTGCCTGGCCTGGGACAGAGCCCCCCCACAGTCGCCAGCTCCGCCCTGCCTGGCGTCCAGTGGGCAGGGGACGGGGCTCAGGTGGGGCTGCCTCCCTTGCTAGGATCCTCGTGGCCTCTCCGGGCCCAGCGTCCCCTTCCTGACGGCTGCGCTACCCCGGCCTGTTCTGAAGGTGCCCGGGACGTCTGCGCGGGCGCGGGCCATGGTGTGGCCGCCCATTCAGCACAGATAAGCCCCTTTAGAAAACGAGGGGAACTTAATTCTGTGCCTGAGTGACAGCACGAAGATTTATCCCCTGGCCAGACAATACGCCCTGGAGCTTTAATCTCACACAGACAATGCGCGCCTCTCGCCGCATCTCGGGCTGTTCCCACGATGGCTGGTGATTAGCGGGTGCGCTGGACGGGAGCCACTATCTCTCAGGAAGAGGGAAGAGCGCGGGGCGGGAGGGGGAGCGGGAGAGAGCACCGAGCTCATCTTGGCACGGTGTCTGTTCGCCAGACCACGGGGCACCGCGGGAGACTCCACCCGCGGCCGCAGCAGTGCCAGCTGGGCCGAGGTGGACACGCACCTGAGGAGGAGGCAGCGTCCGCTCCCCTCGGTCGCATCAGTCCTGCCCGCCCTGCTCAGGACGGCCTGGCCCTCAGCTGGACACCTTCCCAGGGCCCATACCCCTCTGTGGGGCCCTGGCCACGACGCCAGCCACCAGCCACCAGTCACGGGGCCAAGTGACACGGGTCTCCTGGAAGCAAGCACGTCCGTCCCCTTCCAGCCGCACCTGGGTCTTTACCTCCCACGGCTGCAGCGGTCGTCGTGGGCACTTGGCGCATCTCCTCTTCCCACACCCCTCCCACAGCCTGCCCTGCCCGGCGGGTCCTCCCGCCTTGCCTGCCCTCCGATTGGCCCCGCACGGGCTGGCGCACCTGTCTCCCTGTAGGGAACTCCCTGGGGCATCTCCTCCCGCTGCCAACAGGCGAATGGGGGCTCCAGGCAGCAGCGAGGGCCACGGACTGGGAGCGCCACGCAGGAAGGGCTGGCCGCAGGAGTACAGGTCCCAAGTGGGGTGTCACTTCTCCAGACGGGGGGGCACTGCTCTGAGGAGGCCCCACCACAGGTGGGCCATGAGGGGTCTGGAAGGAGCAGGTGGGATGAGAGCAGACGCCCCTCCTCCCCCCGGTTCTCGAGGGCCTGCTATGTGCCAGGGGCCACCACTCACGTCCCCACTCCCAGCCCCGGGGTGCCGCGACCCCACTCGCGAGGCCCAACCTCACTGCCTCGGGCTTCGGAACCTCAGAACCAGGGTCCCAAGGGTGACCGGGCTTCTGCCCGTCCCCGCTCCTCCCTAGTGGATGCCCCTACACAAAGCCACCACGGATGGCTCTCTAGGCTGCCCCGCAGGGCCCCAGAGCACAGGGCTCTGCGGGGACAACCCGGCCCTCGCTCACACTCCCGCACCCCAGTCCGGGGGACACGCAGCACTCGGTGCTCCCACGCCCCGCTCCTGAAGATGCGTCCACCTCCCATGCCACCACCGTGCCAGGGAGGGCACCCGGTAGAGGACTTAAAGCGGTAACTACAGCAGCCGAAGTCGGGCATCCCCGAGGGGACGCATCCTCCTTTTCCAGCCTTGACCTCAGCCTGGGTGTTGGCTCAAGAGCCTCGGCCGTCCTGCCCCTGGACACACATGGGCTCAGCCCCGTGCATTCCTCTGAGGCTAGTCCAAGGGTTTGGACTTCTTGGTGCCCAGGCTGGGAGTGGGTGTCTCAAGCCCTGGAACACCCCGGGGAGCGGGGACGGCACAGCCACCAGCAAGGACGCCACACCCGACACCAGCCCCAGCCCCAGTGGCCGACCGCTGGACAGGAATGGGCTGGTCGGATGCCGGGCCCCCAGGTGGAGGGCTGAGTGAGTCCAGTCCTCCCCTCCCCCCTGGTCCAGCACCCAGGGGCACGGACGGAGCCCCAGGACTCCTATTTTGGGGTCCCCATCACAGTGGGCCTTTATTTCCTGGGGGCCCTCATCACTGTGTTCCCAGGCACCCCTGACATTCTGGGAACACTGTCGGGGCTGAAGGGAGCGGGCGGCCTGGCCCTCCACACTCAGCTGCGGGAGGCAGGTTCCTTTGCTCTCCCTCCGCAGAGGTGCCTCGGTTGCCTCATGAGCACTTTCAGAGCGCTATGCACCAGGTCTCGGGTGGGCAACTGACAGTGTCACCCCGATGGGGCACAGCTCCACCCCGTGGACCACACCACCAGCGGGAGTGGACATGCGCGGATGGGCGGCTGGTTCGCTGCCGGGCACCCACCATCAGTGGCGGGAGTGCAGGGCCAAGGAACGCGAGCGAGGCTCCCTGCCCACCCTGGGACGGAGGTTACGGCCCCCACCAAGACCTCAGGAGAAGGGGTTCAGTCTCATCAAAACATGGGTGCACTTTTACTCAGCAGGGCTCCAGTGTACTGGCCTCTCTCCAGACAGGGAGGAGCCCCAGGGGGAGCCAGGCCCAGAGCCACCCCTGAGGGTGGCCGGTGGGAAGTAGGCAGGACCCAGGCTGTGGATCCCCAGTGAGGTCAAGACTTGAAGGCACCCATGGGGAAGGGACGGCGGGGGCACAGGCCGGACTCCTCTCCGGCGCTGGGAATTGGAGAATCCCCCTCCTCGGCCAAGGGGGTCTGGGGGAGGCAGCTGGACAGAGGTGTGGTGGGAGAGATACCTCATAGCAGCGTTTCTTGGGGGGGGGGGCAGGCAGTGAGCCCCACAGCCAGCTTTGGCTCATAGTCCCCAGGTGGGCAGTGAGAGTGACCCTCGCCCAGGAGGGGACGCCCCAGAGCAGGGGAACTGAGTGCCATATCACCACGGCACCAGTCCAGGAAAAACCCACGGGCAGAGGCTGGGGGTCAGGGCACGGCCTGGGAGATGCATCCTACTGACCCAGGCCCTCCGCCCTCATTTGGGGAACCGCATCCGGCCCGATGATGCCGGAGCGACTCCTGGGGCCCTGGATAGGCTCAGGGCTGCTCCCGCCAGCAGAGGTCAGCTGGACTCAGCACAGACTCAGTCCCAACACCATCACACACCTGGAGTGCCCCGTAGGGACTGGGAAGGCCCCCTGCCCATGGGGCAAGCAGGGAGGGAGGCGGCGGGAGTTTCTGACCCCTGCCCGCTGCAGACAGCAGCTCTGCCTGAGTCACAGGGACGTGGACCAGGCGCTACAGGGCTCTCTGTCCGCCGGGGTTGTCCCTGCAGCCCCTGTGCCTCCTGGGCTCTGGGTGGGCGTCTGTTGCACCTGCCTCCCACCCTGAGCAGCAGCCACCCTGGGTCTCTGCAGGGGCAGAGCAGGAGACGCTGCCAGCCCCAATGATGCCCGGCTCCCAGAAGGAGACTCCTCTGACCTCAGGGAGGTCCTGTGGCTGCCACCCTCCCCAGCACCCTCCTCAGCAGAGGAAGAGCAGCTGGCTCAGAGGCCGAGACCCCAGAGGGGCCGAGGGGAGGATCTGCAGGCTGGAGGAGGGTGGGGGGAGGGCGGGAGGCTGCGTGGGTAAAGTCGGCCCGTGCTGGTTTCTGGCTCTCGTGCAGCGACTGGTCCCTGACCAGCACCCACCAAAGACCTATGGGGAGACACCGGCGCTGGTGGCCTTGGCACGGTTGCTGTTGTTACTAACAATGGCTCCGCTCACCGGTGGCCCGGAGCCTGCTGGGCGCCACCAGCCCTTTGGAGTCACAGCCCTCCAGGTGGACAGAGTCTCACCCATCTGCAGACAAGGAAATAGACGCAGAGAGGTCGGGAAACTTGGAGGTCGCACAGCCAACCGTCGGCCCGCGCCCGTCAGAACCCACAGCTCTCCCAGCTCTCCCAGTACAGCCCAGCTTCATCCTCCACTGAGCACGGAGACGCTGCCCGGCCCGCTCTGCCCACGACCTTGTCCGCGACCTAGGCAGCGTCTCTGGATTGCTCTACCTGGGCATCCCCTACCTGGGAAATGGGCAGTGTCTTTGACCCCAGCCCCTGCCCAGTGCTCCCCATGGGGCCACACATTCCATGCACCTGTGGGCCGGCATGCGGCCAATGGCGGGGGAGGGGGGTCTCAGGGAGCCCTTCCCAGGAGGAAGAGCTTGGAGGGAGAGGATACCCCGCAGGAGACTCTGAAAGGGGGATCTGGGAGAGGGGTGGCCTTGGCACGGTTTCTAAGTGGAGCACAGACGGCCCCACCAGCTCCAGGTTGGTGGCTTCTCCACGAGTGATGGGCAGGAGGCCCAGAGCAGGGACAACTGGCTCCCGTCCTGTCCACGCTGAGAAATGGCCGGCACGGGGGAAACTGAGGAAGACAAGGCCGCAGCACACCCACCCTGCTCTGCTCTCGCTGGGATAGGCGGCCCACTCACCGTTCACCCTGTTCCAGAAGCTTCCGAGGGCTCACCAGCTCTGGACCACGGCCACCAAGGAGAGGCCGTCCCAACACACAGCTCCTTCTGATGCTCTCAGCAGGAGGCGGCGAGGGACTGGGGCATCCCGGGCAGGGCAGGCGAAAGAGGAAGAGGCCAGGCGAGAGGGAAGCTGGCGCCCGCGGGTCGTTCCAGCCCAAGCCCCGAGGTGTGGGCTCCACTAAGGACCCTCCTCCTGCGCCACCTGCCCTCGGATGACCTCATTCCTTCCCGAAGCAGGTCCCAGCCTGGCCAGGGGGCAGGAAAAGGGAGGAAAGACCGAGGCCCCTGGGGACCCGCGGGGTGGGAGATGTGAGAAGGGGGACAGGTGAGAGGGGCTGGAAGCTGTGGCTCTGAGGGCATCCCATGGTCCTGGGGTCTAGAACGTTCTAAGCCCAGGTCCACCCCATACCCCAAACGGACAGGCCCCAGGGCACAGGGCCGCGGCCACCCCAGCCCAGCAGAGTGGGACGGTGGGGAGTGGAGGCAGGTAGAGTGACCCCTGCTGCCCCGGCCCTTCCAGGTCCACCGCAAGTCACAGGCCACACAGTGAACTGACACCTTGGCCACACCCCGGCAGATCCTAGGGCACTGCACGGGCAGATGCGTCCCTGCCTGTGCCGCAGACCCCAGCGTTACTCCCGGCCAACCCTCCGCCCAGCTCCTGCCCTGCGGCCTTGGCCAAGCTTCCCATAGCATGCATGGGTCCAGAAGGCCATCTGGGGAGGGGCCCTTTGGTCAACACTGGCCCCAGGGGGCCCAGAAGCCAGGCCCCCCCCGCCACCAGGCACACACCTCCCTTCCCCACCGAGACTCCCTAGGGACCAGCCACTGCATTCTCAGCACTCTGCCCCCTACCCTAGGAGCTCCAGCCCCCTCCTGCCCAGGAGAGGAAATGCTGTTATCCCTGCGTTGACCAGTGAGGAAACCGAGGCCAGAGGGCAGGTCTGAGCCAGGCCCTCTGGTGCCTCAGCTACACGCTGCACCATGCCCCAAAGTGCTGCACGTACCCCGAATTCTTCGCTCGTCCACACCTTCCATGAACCCTCTGAGCACCCCCTGGACAGCCCCGGGCAGCAGGAAGGGTACGCCAGGCCCCTGGGACCCAGTTGCAGGGTCCTAGGAGCCGGCGTGGATTGCGCTTGGTGGTGAGCAGGGCTGGCCCGGCCTGGCAGAGCGCAGGAAGGGCCTTCTCATCCCGGGGGAGGGTGGCAGGGCCAGCGCCCAGTCGGGCCAAGCTGTGGACCCCGGAGCCATCATTTCCCTCCACTGGGGAGTGGGCTGCCATCGTGCACAGGGGTGGGGAGGGGCCTAAAGGGCAGAGGGGTCCCAGGGACCCACACCCCCAGTCGCGCCCTCATTCCAGCCTTGTCTCGCCCGCACGGGACATCCTCCACGCTGCCATCGGAAGGGTTCTGTGGCTCCATCCACATCAGGGAGACCAGGAGGGAAGCCTCCGCCTGGCACACCAGCGAACCCCCTTCCTGGGCCCAAGGGACGGGAGCTGGGTTCTCCCAGTGGTGGGCACCTGGCCTGGAGTCCACGGTGGCAGCAGCAGGGCTGAGCCCGGCAATCCCGCTGCAGAGTCCCGGGAAGCCAGCAGCACCCGCCTGGGTCCTCACTTGTCTAAGCAGGGAAGGCGCAGCCACCGCCATCCCTCGGCACGATGGAGCTCAGGGCACGGCCCGCGTTTCCCACTGAACGAGTCTGTTCACACCAGTAAGTAAAATGTCCTCTTGGTCACCAGCGTGAAAGTCACCTCCCCGTCAGAGCCACGAGGGCCCGGTGGAAGTGAAACCCGAGCTCCGCGGAGTCCCGGCCACGGCCACACTGCTGTGCCAAACCGTCCTCTGACCGCCCGGACTGCGCTGTCCGGCCCTGGGCTGGCGCCAGCATCGGCAGGCCTGAGACAGGCGAGTGTCGGCCTGGGAGCCCCCTCTCTGCAGGGCCACACAGCCACACTTGGATTTGTTTTTCCTTCACTCCAGTCTGAGAATTCTGTGGCTACGGGAATGGGGGGCGGGGGGGTCACAAGCTCCTGCTGCCCCGTTGCCCCCACGCCACCACCACCTCCCCTCACGGCCTTGGGACCCCACCCAGCGCGGCCCCTTCCCTCCCAGCTCTGCCGGCCTGGCGCCCGGCCTCCTGCCTGCCTGGCAGCTCAGGTGCTCGTTTCTGGGTCACCGGCAGCCACAGACCACACTGGCTGTGGCCACCGCTTTCCCCAGACCGAGTCCCTGGCCAGCGTCGCCACTTCTGCTTGGCGCTTCCTGCACGCGGCCGCCCGACCACAGAATCGCAGAAGTCCACAGACCGGTGGCGACTTCAAAAATTCTCAGAGCTCAGGGAAAGTTGCCAGAAACTCCTTCCTCGCCTGCCCTGCTCTCTGCCGGGGGGTGCTGGGGGGGCACAGGCCTGACCCACAAACCCCTCCACACACTCCCGGTGTTGATGTCGCCGGCACCTGGGCCGGTCCACACCGGCTGGTGCCTGGTCCGAGCCGGGCGAGTCTTTGCGCCCAGCTCCGGCAGGCCGACCCACCGCCGTCTGAGCTCCGGCCACCGAGGTCCCTCTCTCTCCTGTGACCCTCTGCTCCTCATCACGTCCACCCCTCGCCACCCAAGTGAACCCCACCAGCTAAAGGGGCCCGCGGCCACCGCGACCTGGATCTGGGCTACCCGACATGCAGCGGCAACGCCGGGGTCCCAGTGTGCTCGGAGGCAGAGTAACGCCAACTCCGACTGACCTGCAGGGGTCTGGCTCCCACCCGCCTTCACTCAAGGGCCCCCAACATCTGGAGAAGCGTCAGTGGATCAGTTCAGGAGGGGGCTCTTCGTGGGCAGATGGTTTCTGACCGTGCCCAGCTCCACCCCAGTCCGACCACGGCGCAGCCCAGCCACTCGGGGCTCGGGAGCGGCCGTGGGCGCCTGCCCGGGTGCCTTCAAACATCCCAGCGCTGCCCTGTGCCTGGGCTCAGCCCCGACCTCGGGCCAGCCTGGACTCTTCCAGAGATCTGGTGAGGAAGCGAGCGGGTGAGAGTCCCCTGCCCCGGCCAGGTCGGGAAAAGCCTTCAGTCAGCCCAGGGAAGGTGCTGGCAAGGGCACTTGGCCACAGCAGACTCCGTGTTTCTTGGCCAGGAAGGAGCTGGACGGAGCTGTCCAGAGGTGGGAAACACCTCCGTACCCTCCAACACTTGGCCAGAGGTCCCGGAACGCTGCTCTCTCACCTCCGTCTACTTCAAAGATGACAAACGGGTGCAGCCGTGGCCTTTCCCACCTTCCCCGGCTCTGGCTTTGTCTGGAGACCGTGCGGCACCTGCCCTCACCCCAGACAGGCCCCCAGCCCTGGAGCAGCTGAGAGACTCCCAGTGGCTCAGAGCCCGGCAGGGGCTGCCCAGCCGGAGGGAGCAGGTCCTCAGCCGCCCGGACGGCTTCCAACATGGGACTCTAGGACCATCCTCAGAGCCCCAGGGCAGCACCCGGCCGTCCTGATGGTGTTCAGTTGACATTTCCTGTTCACGCGTCGTAGACGGTACGTGCTGGACTTTTTTTTTACTAAATGGTACATTTTACCATGGAAATAAAAAGAGAACTCCCGGACAAGGCTCCCGGCACACCCACTGCCACGATGCCCAGACTGGACCTGGGCCCGCTCCGTGCGTGGACCTAGAGTGCTGGCGGCGCCCACAGGGTGCGCAGGTGTGTCGGAGGAGGAGGAGGTTTTACAGATGTGCGTCAGGCAAGACCGGGTGCGTTTGCCCCTGGCGGCCAACGCCCCAGAGCACACAGCACCCTCTGCCTTGGGGCTTGCAGCCCTCATGCAGGGATGTCCCAGGGCTGCCCCCCGACTCCCCGGGGCTCTCTCCAGAGCCACACAATGTGGCTTCCCATCGGGGACCTGGGCACAGTCTCAGTGCTATCTGAGCCCTGTTTGGCCTGCCAAGGGCCTGTGCGGCGTGCCAAGGTGCCCGGGTATGGCCTACGTGGTCAGCCAGTGCCTGTGGCCGGCCCAGGCTCCTCCTATATGTGTGACCTGCGTCCCTCGCTCAGGAGGCCTTTCTGGGCCACTGCCTGAAGTGACTCCCCCAAACCCAGCGCCACTCGTCACTCGACCGGTCTCCACTTTCTCCAGTCAGACCTCACTTACGTCTGACCCCTGACCTAGTCTGTCACTCCGCCAGGGATGGGCACTCCAAGGAGGACAGGCCCTTTCCCTCCAGCCTCACTGGCAGTTGGGGCCCCGTGGCTTACACAGCAGTGGTGCATGGTGGCCACTCTGTGGGTCCACAGAGAGCAAGCAGCAGCTCAGCCCTGAGCTGCTGTCCCATATATCTACGGCGGAGACAACACCGTCCATCCCATGTGTCTACAGCAGGGACAACACCGTCCATCCCATGTGTCTACTGTGGGGATGACACCGTACATCCCCTGTGTCTACGGCGGGGACGACGCTGTCCATCTCATATGTCTATGGGGGGGACGACACCATCCATCTTATATGTCTACAGCAGGGACAACACCGTCCATCCCATGTGTCTACAGCGGGGACATCACCGTCCATCCCATGTGTCTACTGCGGGGACGACACTGTCCATCTTATATGTCTACGGTGGGGACGACACTGTCCATCCCATGTGTCGACAGCGGGGACAACACCGTCCATCCCATGTGTCTACTGCGGGGATGATGCCATCCATCCCATGTGTCTATGGCGGGGATGACACCGTACATCCCATGTGTCTACGGCAGGGAATATAATATGTCTACAGCGGGGACGACACCGTCCATCCCATGTGTCTACTGCGGGGACGATACTGTCCATCTTATGTGTCTACGGCGGGGACGACACTGTCCATTCCATGTGTCTACGGCGGGGACGACGCCATCCATCCCATGTGTCTACGGCGGGGACAACACCATCTATCCCATGTGCCTACTGCGGGGATGACACCGTCCATCTCATATGTCTATGGTGGGAACGACGACGCCCATCCATGTGTCTACTGTGGGGACAACACCATCCATCCCATATATCTACAGCGGGGACAACACCGTCCATCCCATGTGTCTACAGCGCGGATGACACCGTCCATCCCATGTGTCTACAGCACGGATGACACCGTCCATCTCATGTGTCTACGGCGGGGATGACGCCATCCATCCCATGTGTCTACGGCAAGGACGACACCGTCCATCCCATGTGTCTACTGCGGGGATGACACCATCCACCCTGTATGTCTACTGTGGGGACTACACTGTCTATCCCATGTGTCTAAGGTGGGGACGACACTGTCCATCCCCTGTGTCTACAGTGGGGACAACACCGTCCATCCCATGTCTCTATGGCGGGGACGACACCGTCCATCCCGTATGTCTACGGTGGGGACGACACTGTCCATCCCATGTCTCTATGGCGGGGACGACACCGTCCATCCCGTATGTCTACGGTGGGGACAACACTGTCCATCCCATGTGTCTATGGCGGGGACGACACCGTCCATCCCGTATGTCTACGGCGGGGATGACACCATCCATCCTGTGTCTATGGTGGGGACAACACCGTCCATCCCATATGTCTACAGCGGGAAAGACGCCATCCCTTTTCCCAAGGCTGGGGGATGATCACAGCTCCTAGATTCAGTAAGTGCTCAGGCTCGTGCCTGAGTCTGCTCTGGTAGGACAGTGTTGTCTATACTGCAGGGGCCAGCCTGGAGAGGGTCAGCCCTCCTGCGGGCACTAGGGCTGGCAGGGAGAGGAACCAGGACAAGGCGTGGACTTGGCTCAACCCCAGCCTTTCTTAGGAGCTCCCACGTGGGTCTGAGACTTTCTGAAAAGCCCAACATCGCAGGCCTGGGAAGGTTCCAGAAGATGAGCCTTGGGAGATGAAGAAGTGGCATCTCTCCACAGGCGTGTTCCGGAGCAAAGCCAGGGCTGGCAGCATGCGTGGGGAGCCTCCACTCCCAACCACCCTCACCCTGGCCTCAGCCTCCCTATCCACACATCGGGGTGTCCAAGAGCCTGTTTGGCTCTGTTGTGCCACGTGACCAGCCACGAAAGTCCGACTGACCCCTTCATGCGGTTGAGCTGCTCCCGGTTGTCGGTGCACAGAGGAGCAGAAACCCCCCAACCCAGAGCACAGCGTGGCAGGAGAATTTGCAGCTGCAGAGTCTCCGAGGCAGACTTTTGGGAAGAGAAGGACCTTCCTGCCCTTGGCCAGACCCCGTGGTCCGCACACCCCAGAGAAGATGAGTCCTGGCTCCTGCCCACAGGGCCCACGTGGACTCCAGCGGAGATGTCTGCTCTGAGACAGCCACTCTGGAAACCTCAGAGCTGGGGGCTTGATGGCAGGAAGCCCAAGAGGACGTCCCCTCCCTGTTCACAGCTCACCACGGACCACACACAGGACCCCCAACCCCATGTGCCTCTGAGGCAGGTCCTGAGGACTCTGTTAGGTGCGAATGGAGGTTGGCACCCGGAGTCTTGTGCCCAGGACCCAACAGGAGCATCAGCGGCTGCTTTCAGAAACCTGCACCTGATGCCCCGGCAGAAGACTTTGTGGCTTCCCAAAGGTGATGCAGCCAGAGTCCAGAGTCAGAGAGGCCTGGGGCTCTCATGGGGGCTGCAGTTAGCGTCAGAGTGCGGAACAGCCAGGCCATGTGGCTGAGTCTGGGGTCTCTGAGATCACCCTGTGGCACAGCCCAGGGGTGAGAGTGGTGGGGTGTGAGTGGCCCTCGGGGGCAAGCCCGTGGTCTGCCTCTCGGAGGTGGACTCACAGCTGGAGGAGACATGAGGAAGCTGACCCTTCAATCCCACTGGGGTGAAAATGGCCACTGGACTCCTGTGGGTTTCCACGTTTCATGGCTGCCCCAGAGGATGGGGTATCCAGCTGGGGGACAAGCCCCAGCAGATGCGTGGACAGGCTCAGAGGGCCCACAAAGCCCTACAGAAGGGCAGGTCCCCAGCCCTGCCCGGCCTGTGTGGCCACCCGGTGAGGTCCAGAGCTGAGGCTCCCTACTGGGCCCCACCTGCAGTGGACAGCAGCTCGGGGGTTCCCAGAGTCCCAGGCACGTCTGAGACCCCATGTCCCCTCGGGGGACCAGCCTGTGATGGCACTTGGGGGCTGCTTCCTGGACGCCAGGCAGCTCATTGGCATCTCTGCCCCAGCCCCGTTCGAGGACGTCTGGAGGTCCCGACGGGCTTCTTTGGCTTCTGAATGGCTCTTCCATGGGGGGCGTTTCTGTCTCGTCGTGAGCAAGTGGACAGCTGGAATCGCTTCTTAGAACTCGGGGAGAGGCAGAGTGGGGCCCCTCAAATAGCCACGAGGGAACAAACGAACGGCTGGACAGCGGATGGATGGACGAGGCTATTTTAGCTCAGGGTCACAGTCGTCCAAGGAACCTGCTCTCCAGCCGACATCTCAGGCCCAGGGATGGTGGGGCAGAGTCAATAGCTCGACTTCCTGTTTGCACTAAATTAAAAGAAGCCCAGGTAGGGGGCTCGGGAGGAAGGGCCAGGATTAGGCCTGGCCTGGAGGGGTGCAGTGAAAAGGGATTCCGAGGGCAGGCTGCAGGCTCCCCGCGCTTCCCGGCGGTGCCCCCTCGCCCGGCAGGGGCGTCTCCGTTTCAATCAGGAGACTGTCGCACAAAAAGGTCCACTGAACAATATTCGTTCTATGGTCTGGAGATGTCTTGACGGGGGGTTTATTTTTCCTGTACAGGAACATGGACAGGCTGCTGTGCTCTGAGAAGTTTCCACCCCCTTCCGCCTCCTCAAAACGAGCTCTCTCTGACCCCCTTCCGCTCAAGCACTCGAACCAGCCCAGAACTCGGCCCCGGGTGGGGGCGGCGTTGGTGCACGCAGATGCAGGGCTGATGGGGGCGTCCCGGGGGGCCCCACACTTTCCAGATAAAGCCGCTCAGCCTCGGCTGCCCACAGGGTGCCAGGGCGCAGGCAGCTGGGCGCGGAGAGCCTCGAGGTCCATGCACAGGGCGGGGCCAGGCCCGTGAGGGTCCCTCACCACGGACGGCAGGTGGGGAGACAAGCATCTGGGTGCCGGGCAGCTCTTAGAAACACCTGCACCACCCCGGCACAGGCAGGGCGAGGGCCCTGGGCCTGGCGGATCAGGCCTTGGTGCTGAACTAGAAACTGACCCCACTCCGATGAGGGAAAGGCGGGAGACAGCAGGGCGGGGTGGACCAGCCACACCTCACGTTTGGTCCTGATGCTGGCCCCGTGGCACAAGGCCACAGGAGGGCTGTGCCCACGACGTGGGAGCTGGTGCTCAGGTGTTACTGACCACAGCCGCCCCGTCCGTGCTCACCTGGAGGAAGGGACAGAGACGGGGGGCAGTGAGCGCAACCGGGGCTTACGTCAGAGCGCTCCACGCTCTCTCCCAGCCCACCCCGGCCGAGGGTCCGGCTCCACGTCCATTCAAACAGGAACACACAAGGCGGAAGCCTGTCTGGGGTTTTCGTGATTGGTTTCTGCATTGCGCTCAGTGACTCCAGCCCCGGCTCCCTGATTTAATGCAACCAGAGTGCTGCCTGCGCCCCCCTGCGAGGCCATCTCCCCGTGGCAGCGGCCAGGGTCAGGCCGGGGAGCGGCGCAGGGAGACGCAGAGAATAGTCAATCCTGTTGGAAGTTCAGACCTCATAAATCTCCACCGCGCCGCCGGCCGGCTTTAGAAGGTGAGAGAAACATTACGAAGCGGAATGAGGACAGCGAAAGAATGCAGCATGAAGGCCAAAGAGCAGGGAAGTCTCGGGGGACGCAGGAGAACACGGCGCGCTCAGAAATTCAGTCTAATCTTTGCCCAACCACAAACAGGAGGCCGGACCCCCGCGCACAAACAGAGATGCGTCGCCCTCCCTGGAAAATTGATTTGTCAATAAGCCGGGACTTGTCCAAAGGCATCTCAAGGTGGCTTAAAAAAAAAAGCAAACATGAAAACGCTCCGGCGAGGGCTGGCGCAGTCAAGGAGTGGGGGCTGTGGGCCCACTTCCCGGGATGGGCAGCAGGACGTGCTGGACTGGCACGTCCCCGGCGGGGGGCCGCGTCGGGGACTTTGGACTGAGAATGCAGCTGCAGAAGAGAACCAAAGCTGGTTCGCGTCTCCTCCTGGGATCTAAAAACTCCCTCCTACAAACCCGAGAAGGGTGAATTTCCTCCTTTGGGGCTGAGCAGCCAGCCACGCGTGAGGAAGGACCTAACCTGACCCTAATGTGGGAAGCAGCCTCCGGCCAGGCTGGTCAGGAGGGTTTCGGCCGGGACTCCCCAGCCAGCTCCTCCCAGGCCCCTCGGGGCTGGGTGTGGGGGCAGCAGGCGGCTTTGACCACAGGGTCCCTTTCTGCTGGAGCCCGGGCTGGGAGGTGAGGGGCCCGTCCTCTCCATGTCCCACAGCCAGGCCCAGCACAGTCTCATAGGCGGGGCTGCCCTTCGGAGCGGCAGCTCCCTGCACGCCCTTCACCTCCAAAGGGCAGCAGCTCCCACGACTAGGGCCAGAGCCACAGGTCGGAGCGGAACCTCTGAGGGCGGTTTCGGTTTTCCCCAGGAGCACCGGGGCCTGGCCCAGAATTACGACTGCTTCAATCTCAGCTCTTCTCTTTCCATTTTTCTTTTTGTCTTTTTCTTTTTTTTTTTCTTTTTCTAACTTTTGTTGGAGGTGAATGATACGGTGTTTGGATTGCGGAATTCCATCCCTTAATTGCTTCACTACTGGAAATTTCAGGAGGGTTCTCATTTTTCGCAGAAATCTCCAGGCGCGAGCACATTGCCGCAGATCTTTTGCCTAATTAACGGCTTCATAGAAAAAAAAAAATAAAGAAATACAGGAGGCAGCACGGACAGAAGCCGCCAAGAATCATTCCTTAGCTCCAGAGGAAGCCTCACGGCGCAAGAACTTGGTGAAATCTCCATCCAAAAAGTCCCGGGTGGAGGACGGGGTCAGGGCAGCCACCACAGGGACACCGCAGCCCGCCAGGAGGCCCAGGCGGCGTGAGCCCCGGCCTTCCCCCTCGGCCCTCTGCTTGCAGACAGGCCAGGAAGGGTCCGGAAGAAAATGCAGCGTGGAGAGAGGTCGGGAGCTGGAGGGAGGACGCCAGGCCGAGGCCTCTGGGCTCTGCAGTGTTTCCACCGGAGTTTTCCAGGGCAGCTCCAAGGGCGTGCGGCTGCCCCCCTGACCCGGGTACATTGAGTCCCTCCCTGAAAGAGGGATCTGGGCCCTTAACAGCAACCGCAGGCCGAAAGGACAGTGAGCCTGGGGGTCAGGACAGGGGACCAAGGCTGGGCTGGGCTTGGCGTGGAGACTGGACAGCCCCAGCGGCGAGCCCACGCAGGACCTTGCCCCGGGGAACGGCTTCTTTATAGAGACTGAGGCACTCACAGGCTCACCTGGTGCACACACAGATGCACAGGGACCCTGCAAGAGGCCACCATGCAGCCATGCCAGGCCACTGCCACCTTTAGTGGGAACTCAGGGTGGTCCCTTCCATGGACACATCCTGAGGCCTTGCTGATGCAGACTAAAGTTAGGTGCTGGTGGCCTCTGAGCTCCCAAAAGCAACCGGCCTCACCCGTCGGTGAACATGAACCCATGTCTGTGGAGTGCCAGCTCTCAGACCCAGATGTCCTTCTAGGCCAGGGCAGCTCTGCTGGGGGAGGCCTTGGCTGGGTTCCCACGGCTGTGCCCACCTCGGGCCTGGTGGGTGGGTCCTGACCAAGGGCCCTGCAGCCTGCCTGCTCTGCGACCCTGAAGGTCAACCGAGGCCACTGGAGGAGACCAGGCGTGGCCACCCTGCGTGGCTGCTTGCCATGTCTCTAGGAGAACACGCAGATGGGCAGGACACTGACGTCCCCGAGGGACAGGCAAGCCCATGCCAGATGCAACCACAGCCCCACGCGTACCGATCACCCCACTGGGCAGGGGGAACACAGCGCTCAGAGAGGCACGGGAGTAGCCAGCGTCACACAGCTTGCAGATGGCAGATGCCAGCACTGCGCCGGGCTGGTCTGAGCACAAAGCCTATGCCACCCGGACAGCCGGGCCCTGAGAGCCGATGCACCACAGGACGGACAGTCCCCGGGCAGGGGCTCCTCCTGCCCTGCCACCTCCCAGAGCAGTCTGCAGGGTGTCCAATCAGGGGGACACCTGTGTGGTCCCCCAGGTCTTGCTGGGTCGAGGGGCAGCTTGGCTCTTGGCTGCAGGGTGGTTCTGGTCCTCTGGTCTGGCACGGCGAGGGCCCCATCACTGCAACTTTTGGAGACCCTGAAACCCTCCTCAGCATCCCACCCAGGACATGCTGGCCTCAGTGACACCCGGGTCTTCTCAAGGCTACGATGCCGGTGCCTGCGGTTTGGGTCCGGATTCCACCTGCACGTACATTCTAGAAGGTCAGGGAAGGGCCGGTGCCAGGCAGTTGGATGTGCCTCCTCGTGCTGCCACTGACAAGGGTGGGTGCAATCTGGGGACAAACGGAGGCAGGAAAGGGCCTGGATGCTCGTGGAAACGGTCCCAGCGGCTGGAAACTAAGCCCAAGCACCTGGCAGCCAGCCCAGCACCTGCAGCAGGTGTGCACAGACCGAGCCCCAGGCCCAGGGGCCACACATGGGCATCAGAGAAGCTTCTGGAGCTCTCCCTGCCACGAAGCCTGCGGTCTGCTGAGCCGGGCACCCATGATCCGCAGGGGACGCCCAAGAGCTGCCGGGGCTGGGACGAAAGGCACTGCCGGGTCTTTCCGGGTGTTTTCTGACCCGCTTTGTTTTTCCAGCGAGCGGGAGCCCTGGTTGAACGCCCCAGCAGATGTGGCCTGGACTCAAATTCTCGAGGACAAGTGCAGAATGGACGGAGCCTCCCTGGCTCAAATGTCCCGGGACGGCGGTCTCCACTCTGGGGCTGCACCTCAAATTTCGGCAACAGAGCGGCCACAGAAAGCAGCCGGCTTTATCGGGGGCCTGGGTGAGCTGCGCACTGCCATGGCCCCTCGCCCCCGGCATTCCCGTGCCTCCCAGGGGGCAGATAATCCCACAAAGGGCCTCATGCCAGAGCCCGGACACTGGAAAGTGCTTTCTGCAGCCTCAGAGCACTTCCCTCCATCAGCACCGCTCACCGGCATCTTCTTACGGGGCCCCAGCGTTCAGATCGAATGTCCCTTTGAAAGGGCCAGAGGCAGCCCCTGTGCCCCACTTTGGGGTTTGCCTGACACCAGATCCAGGGGGCTCCAGCCCGCCCTGCCCCACACTAGGGGGACGGGCCCCCAGACACCCCAGAGTCCCCCAGGAGCATCATCTCCAACAAAGAGGGGGTGCAGGGCCCGCATCCCTGCAGGCAGCCCACGGACCAGTGTTGGGACTCAGCGTCCCCAGCCCGCTCCTCTGGCTCTGTCCACGGCCCCATGGGACTGCCCAGCCCCAGGGACAACTCCCCGAACAAGGACTCTGTTCACCTGCCAGAATGGTCTCCTGCTCTGATGTCAGGGCGTAAGTCTCCAAAACAGTCCAAGATGTGTGTTTATGTATGTGCACGCATGTGTGCACAGATGTGCCTTACACGTGTGTGCCCTGTGTGCCGGCATGTGCTTTACACATTCGTGCATGGGTACGCAAGTGCACATACTGTCCTGCAGGCCCCTGATCGAGCCCAAAGGGTGTCCCCCTCGATGGCGTCAGAACATCAAGGACAGTGGCAGAGGGAGGAGAAACAGCTCCGCGCTTCCAGCCTTGCGATCTGCACTCAGCACACGGCACCCAGGGCCCTGGGACAAAGCTCAGCAAGAGGCCCCCAGGGCAGGCCGGCTCGGTGCTCCAGCCCCCACTTCCCTGCAGCAGGGCCGATGCCACCTCCCGACCCAGCTGGCCTGAGTCCCTCGCAGCTGGGGTCCCACAGCAGAAGGCTGACCGCAGCCCTGGCCCCTCTCTCCACGGAAGCCTCAGGAAGACACTGGGCTGTGGGCAGACCCCTCGTCCAGTGCAAAGATTTCTGGGTCACAGAACGGCCCAGCCCGGGTCGGCTGTGGACAGCTGCCCGGCCTCACGCTCAGCTGGTCATGCGATGCCACCCCAGGTAAGACAGCAGCCCCAGGACAGAGGCGCTGGCAGGCGAGGGGGGCTCGGGTTCCAGGTCCCCTGCGGCCCAGCTGATGTCCCCGAGGGATGCGGCCAGGAGGCCCAACCTGTCGGTCCCCCAGGTGTCTGTGCTCAGCTCATCACCTTGCTTCGGATGAGCTGTTCAACCTGGAGGCCACACCCAGGGCCCCGGAGACCCCAGCTCTGCACACACACAAATCTGCCTTTGGCAGAGAAAGTTCTAGAAACCCACACTATCTGCTGACAGTGACAGCCTCGATCCTGAGGAAAACAACAGCTGCAACAATAGGCACGTCTGAGTGCTCCGGCGCATCCCCCAGAGGGCCCCCACCGAGGCCTCTGCCTCCTCTGTCTCATTCGCACCTTCTAGAAACATCCGGCAAGAGCCTTCCCTACCACCGCTGGGTGCTGCAGGCTCCGGCTCCCCAGCCCTGCCGCTGACCCCAAAGGCTGCGCCCTGCGGAGGGCGGGCTGGCGTGGGTCTGCTGTCGCACGTTCAGTGGCGCATGACAGCTCCGAGGAGGTGACCAGCCTGGCCTCCCAAGGTGTCCCTCCCACGTGCCCCGTGTCCAAGCTATACCCACTCTCTAGTGACCAACACCTGGTGACAGGAACAACCGTGTGGTTGGGCCTCCCAGGAGGCTCAAATCCGGCCTGGAAACCCAGCTGTCCTGCCCAGGGACTGTCACCAGTCACTCCTCCCCACAGAAGGGGGACCACAGCACTCCCCCCGACCCCCGGGTGCAGGAGGGGCCAAGCACCTTTGCCTGTTCTGGGGACTGGGCCAGAGAGCGCGAGGCTGCGCGCTCCTCCTGCCTGCGCCCTCCCCTGCTGCCTGGCCTGTCTGCCGGGACAGGTGGGTGCTCTCCAGGGGCCGCGGACCAGGCTGCACAGGCTCCCAGACTCCCTGTGGCCACCGGCCTCCCCCCTTCCCTTTGAACGAGGGTAGTGTCAGGATCGGAGGCAACCTAAAACCCTCGGTAAAGGGAGAACCTGCCAAGGCGAAGAATGACGCCTTATCCCGGCTGCCAGCAAAGGGCACTCGGGCCGCACGGCCACCACGGGCCCCGAACCTGAGTCCGACCACCGTAATTAGCAGATGAGATTCAATAGCAAACAGCAGCTCTGAGCGGCGTTATCTAACCTTCGGAAGGTAAGATTAACACCTCCGATGGGGAGAGCTAAGCTCAGAGGCCGGTGGCCCTGCCGTGACGACTCCCAGCCGTGAAACCAGAGCCCCTCCAGGGCCGCCCCGTCTGCCCCCAGATTTCCAGAGCTCCTGCTTTCCCCTTTTTTTTCAGAGCTTTTGTTCCTCAGGACACTCGGCCGAACGTGCAGCCTCCAGACTGCCCCTCGCGGCACACTCTCGCACATGCATGCACACGCGCACACACGCACATGCACACACACGCACTCACACGCACACACACGCACACGCGTGCTCCCGCACACCAGCAAGCTCCCGTGTCAGGGCCGGGATCCCCCGGCTCGCACAGGCCACTGCTGGAGACACGGAGTCTCCGAGGGCTCCGTGGAGATACCGCAACGCTCCCATGGTTCCACATTTACTCCCTGCTCTCAGATTTCCCGTGCCCGGAAGACGCCGTCCAACACGTCCCTCTGAACAGAGTCTGCGCCCAGTCTGCCTGGTGGGAAGCGGGCCAGCCCCGCCGGCGCTCGCCTCTGCGTGGCCGCAGGCTTGCGAGCGGTCCCCGGTTTGTCACAAAACGGACCGTCGGTGGCGCCGAGAAAATGGGCTGCGGGGGTCTGAGGACATCGCCCGGCATGCCTTAGTAGGTCTTATTTTTAAAGTCATGTCAAATCACTTCCAGGGAAAAATTGATCCGTCTCTGATAGCTTTTCCTCCTGCTAACGTGATAAATAAATAATCAGCCACATCACCGGGCTGTTTCATTAGCGGGAAGGACGGCTGGATGGGCCGAGACAGGGAAACTGATCAGAAGGGCCGGGTCGGGCCGTAAATCCCCGATGCCCGCGACACCATTTGTGTCCTGTCAGTCACAAGCTCACGCTCAGCCGCGCTGGGAACCGAACACCCCATTCAGAGCGGGGCTCGCACGGCGTGTTGCTGCAATTTAATATTTTCACACACAGACACGTCATTATCTCGGAACCCGACACTGGCAGCATAATTCTGTCGTTTTTCAGGAGGGCCTGATTTTTCTAAATGTGAGCACCGGGGCCCGGGATTATCCAAACAGCCCCGTTTCCTCTTTGTTTCTTCTCGGGGGTTATGGGCGTGCAGACAGGCGTCCGCAGATTGCCGCCGCCTCGCCACCTTTGAACTTTCCTGGGCTCTTCTCCTGCAACAGCCAGCCGCAAAGCGGCCTGGGCGCGGGCCCGGCAGTGGCTGCTGGAGGCCACTGTCTCCAGCAGTGAGCTAAGGGACCCAGGTGCACCGACAAGAGGGGCTCTTTCAAAAGCGTGAGCAGGCAGGGAACCGCGCGATGTCACTGGTGAACAAAAAAGGCACACGGCACACACACGCGAGTGCACGTCTGCACACGCCCTGGGGACAGTCCCACCGTGTCAGCCGGGGAAGGGTCTGTGTTGGGGGCCGCTCCTCCCTGGAGCAGCGTCGGCCTGGCCGACAAACACCCTCTGGTTTTCAAGTAGCTCAGGAATGTGTCGGCTTTCCCAGGAATAAGCCTGTGAGTGATTTGCAGGGAAGGCCAGAAGCTTCCCAGGGAGACCTCTCCTCCCGAGGAGCAGGTGGCCGAGGGCAGGGTGGCACAGCCCCAAGGGCCAGGCCACACTGCACGCAGGCTGCCGCTGCCTGGAGAGGCAATGGGAGTCAGTAGAGACGCTGTCCGTGCCACGGGCCCCCTCCAAAAGGGACCTCGGAACTTCCGGCAGCTCAGTGCTCTCCTGCAAGCAGATGCCCCAGAAATGTCACCCAGAACCCCCCTGACGCCCCACCCGAGAGAGCCGTGTGCCAGCTCGGGGCTGGGTAACAGGGCAGCTCGCAGCGAGGGGTGACGTGGGGCTGGAAGCGGCCGTCAGGCCGGCACAGCCCAGAGATGGCGATTGTCACCGTGGCACAGACCTAATCACATTGCTGCTCCTGTCTCGGGCCTCCACTTGGGGCAGAGTCTAAGGACAAATAGGCCCCAAGGGCTACAGGGGCTCCTGGGCCTGACCGCACGGGAGGGGGCGGCAAGCAGGAGGATGAGGATTAATGCCCCTGCACTGAGCCGCTCTGCCGGCTTCCCGTTGCCCCAGCCCGCGGCCGCCTTCCCGCGGTCACCATTTGGGATCCTCTGGTGAGCGCAATTTTCCGTCTTTGTTTAAATGTTTTATGGACTGATGTGGCCCGGCCTCTCTGACGAGGCTGTTACAGCCCATTGGGCAGATACAAATGTCTGAGCGTTTCCAAGCGCGCGCCCCTTTCCCTGGGAGACCCGAGGAGAAAGGCGACGGCAGCCCATTATGTAAATCCATATTCCGGCTAATATTGACCTGCGCCCGTGCGCAGACGCGGGGGGAAACCTGCCGCAGGAAAGTCCCCACGCGTCGAGCCCCTGACTCCATCCTCCACTGCAACGGCGGCGGTGCCTTGCCTGCCACAGGTTCCAGAGACACTAGTTCCATTCGAACCACCAAATTTAAGAGAGAAAGAGAGGCTCACAGAAGCAAAGAAGAATCTATCAACCTCCTCTCTGCAGCTCTCCCTCCTCCCTCCCTCCCTCTCCTTTGGGCCTTTCGAATTTGAAACAGGGCTAGGCGGCCATCCCTAACGCGTGGAAGCAAGGCTAGGACACGCAGGAGCTGGCTGGCCCCACGTGGGCCAGGGCTGGGCCGAGCTGTGGTTGGACTCTGGACTCGTCCCCATCTGAACGGTTTGGACACAGAGGCCCAGACCCCAGGACAAGGACCTGCTCACCGGTGAAGATGAAAAGAGATGGGTGGGCATCGGCCAGCCCCTGACCTGCCACCCTTTCCGGCAGCAGACGGGTGGCACGGCCGGAGACAGCCTGCCCTAGCCAGAGCAGGCACCTGTGCTTCTGAGTTTGCAGGTGAGGTGAGAAGCACTTGCTTTATCTCAGGACTAAGCTATGAGGCAAGGATCAAAACGAGTGTGTTTCTGGAGCCACAGGGAGAGCCACTGTGTGGTCCAGCTCTACCACGTGGCCCAGGCCTTGCTGCCTACAGCGACCCCGAAATGCTGGTGGGCCACACCCCAGGCTGACCTGTGCACACCTGCGGCCTGCACGCCCCTCCCAGCCATCCCCACAAACAGCCCCACGAAGGCTGAGCACGGACAAATCAGCTTCCCAAACAGACTAAGGAGATAAAAGCAAAATGCAGCCTGACGGCCTGACTGGCGTGCGACATCTGGACGCCCCCCAGCCCTGCCCCAGGATCCGCAACTCCCAGGAAAAAGCAGCCACCAAGCCCCACGGCGGCCCCTTCCAGACCCTTCGATGCAGCCACCCAAACCGCAGGCTGGGGCGGAAGAGCCTGAGGCAGAGACCCGCAGGTGTATACACAGCCAAGTTAAACTCACTTTCGTTCTTTCAAACGTCCTCACCTTTACCTGGCTTCACAAAGGTGAGGGTCCAGCCGCGACACTGGGCCGGGAGGGCCAGGCCAAAGCAGGGCTCAGGGACCCTGGACGGGCAGGACATGCCCATGGCACAAAGTTGGAGGGAACAGAGCCCCAAGTTTCTGTGTCCTGACATAGGAAACCCCTAAATATGTCCCCTGCAATCCTGTGCCACGGTGGGGCCCGACCACAGGACGTGGCCTGCATGGGACCCCATAGGCAGCCCCTGGTGCCTGTGGACCAGGACCTGACATTTGCACCAAACACTGAGCTTACTTGTTCTTCCTAAGGCAGGAACGTGGACGAGCCACTCACCGCCACCGCCACCAAACGGAAAGCAAACTGCAGGCCTGAGGGCCCACCCTAGGCCTTTGGAGGTCACGTCCATAGGGACTGGTCCTCAGAGCCAGGGATTTGGGAACAGCTGGCCTGGACACAGCCCAGATCCTCTAGCCACCCTCTGAGGACCAGGGGAAGCTTCAGACCCAGAGATGGTGTGCTGGATTGGGCACACCTGAGTCCTCTGTGTCCCCCAAAATGCCACCATCACCCAACACTGAAATTCACTAAGGATTACAAATTTTGTTTCAAAAGGAGAAAATCAAATCCACCTAATCCATCCAGGCATGTGAGGAGGCCAAGGAGAAGGGCAAGGAAATAGTCCTTAGTGTGCCCAGGAAAGCCAGGTAGGTTTCCGGGAGCCCTGTGCTCCTCGCATCCGAGGCAGCAGCCCTGGTCCCTGGCCTCCAGCTAAGGCGCCTGAGGCCTTTTCTTCCCGCTAATGTCCCTATGAGAAGCCCAAGGCTCTAGTGCCTCTGCCCAGGGACACAGACGGACGGAGGCTGAGCCCGTGTCCCTGTTCCTCCACGCCAGGCACGCTCCCCGATGCACCTCCACGTGGGGGAGGGGCAGCAGCCACTCGCAGGGGCTTCTTCGGCACAATGGCTCAGAAGCAGGAGGTTCCAAGGGGCCCTCCGGGTGCCCACCCCCCCTCCCTGCAGACCCTTCTGAGGAGCGAGCTACACCTCAGCTGCAGAGAGTGGCAGCGTCCCCACGTCCCCACGTCCCCTCACCAACTGTACAGTCAGCTCAGACTCGGCCAGGACTGCTGTGGAGAGTGCAGATCCCAGCACACACGCAACACACACACAGGCACACACAAACACAGGCACACACATGCACACGCACAACACACACACTTGGACACACATGCACACGCACAACACACGCACATGCACCTGCATCACACACGCACATGCACACACACACACGGACACACCCCTTCACACACCCATGCCTGACGGAACGCAGGCTGCAGGCGCCCAGCATTCGCATCTGTCCAGAAGCAGCACTAGTCTGTGGACCTCCCAGTGGAGTTTATTTCGCAGGGTCCCCGTGTCGGGCTCAGATAGCCGGTGCAAGGATCGCGTGTTTCCCCGCTTTCCCACGCAGGGCTCCGAGGCGAGCAGGCAGGGCTGCTGGCCGGTCCCCAGTGGGAGGCGACAGCCCGTGCGTGGGATGCTCCTGCCCCCACGCCTGGAAGCCCCGAGTGCTGAGCTTCCCCCCAGTGCAGCGAGGAGGGACGGGGAGGCAGGGTGCACTGCAGGCTCTGCCACACTGGCCCCTTGCTGTCCCCTCTGGCCTGAGGCCGGTTTCCCGTGAGCCCATCATGTACCCAAAACTCCACCTCAAGAGTGGGGTTTGGGCCAGAATGAAACAGTGACCCCATCCTCGTCGGGTTTGCTTAAACACAGACCCCACTGTCTCCGCCTTGAGGGATGAGCGCTCAGGGTTGGAAACGGCACCTGCATCAGTATGTAAAATGTGCATGGGATAATGCGGAGTCTTATTTAGGGGAGATAAAATATTCACCAGGACCGAGCCATGTTTTAAAATGATTATAAATTATTTTAACAGTGCATTTGCAAAGGGTTATAAAAACAGCCATAATATATTTTTTTCCTTAGATTCTAGAATTACCAGTGTGACAGCTAATGCAATAATGATTTGTTTCAAATGCCAGTGTTTAAGCTGTATAAAGCTGATTTTATACATTTTTCCAGTAGGCCGCATTGTAGTTAATGAAATTAAACACACCAATCGCATTTGTCCCCAGGGGACGAGGAACTGAACACACCACTGGTTTATTTTTTTATTAAAATAAATTGCAGCCGGCAAGATGGACTAATTGCACACAGAATTGAAAAAGAAACATTCCATTGATATAATTAAGCCAATTTTCACGGACAGAAATAGTTATAGTGGATATAAAATAAGCAAAGCCTTCACCAGGATCGGACTTCCCTCCTTTTTTGCACAAAATGTTAACTATTAAATATGTATCTCGGGGCGGCGGGCACTCCTGTCATTGCGATCCAGGGCACCGTTCCTCAGCCCCAGGAGAGGCTGGCCAGGCACTTTCAGACCTGGGAGGACTCCAAGGTGAAACCCGGAAAGTGGAGCGGTCAGAGCAGGAAGAGGCCGCCCCTCCCTTGCCCTGGGGCCCCCTAGAGCTTGGGAACACTCCAGCCCAGAATGGCCACCGTGACCCTGACCACAGCCGAAGAGGTGCCCAGACGGTTCCAGCCCAGATCAGTGACTACAGCCACCAGCTCCGATCCACGGGCGGGCGGCAGCAGCCTCCACGGCACCCTGATTGCCTGGGGGAGGGGGAGTGGCGGCAGCAGTTTGGTTACTTCCCTGCAGATTGGGGGGCGTGGTGAGCAGGCAGGTACTACACCTGGGGGTGGTGCGGAGAAGGCTAGCTCTCCCGGTCAACACTTTTGCTGTTAGGTGCTGCCCTTGGGAGAGGACACCCCGCCCCGGCAGGAGCAGCCAGGGGCACAGGGAAGCCTAAGCCCAGGCAAACCAGGGATCCGATCTGCAGGCAGAGTTAGTCACCTGCATTCACGAGCCGCACACACATCTGTGCCCTCCTTGCTTTTGAAGAACGGAACTGGTACAAGTTGAGCATTGGCCCTGAGAAAGTGCTTAAACCCTGAAGCATTAAAAAAAAAAAAAAAAAACTATGGAATTAACCGCAGCCTGCAGAGCCCTCGGGGGAAGCAGTGCTGCATATGAAACCTCGGAAGTCTTCATTTAACTGACATTCAGTTGAACGCTTAACTTGCTGTGTGGCCCCACTACAGTTACTCCACCTCTCTGTGCCCCAGGGTTTCCTATTCTGAAAAGCGGTGCAGGCTGCTCCACACTCCATCCTTCCCAAGGTCAGCGAAGGGGAGGGTGGAGTTAAGTCTACTAGATGCACCTGGAGCTCCCCCACAGAAACCCTGACCACGGCCCACAGGCTGCCCGGCAGGGGCAGGGACCACGGCTCAGGAAGCAGCCGGAACGCACCGGCCCACGCGCCCCCTCGGGGAAGCTGGGCCCGTGGAAGCAGCCCAGTAGGGCGGCGGGTCAGTCCTCGAAAACCAGATCCCGACTCTCTGCCTCGGTTTCCAGGCAGCGTCTCCCCCTCCCCCCATCGCCCTGACTCCCACTGCGACCCAGCGTGGGACGCGCGCTCCAGCGTCCCTGGGGCTCAGGTCGGCGAACGGAACGCTGGCGGGGGCCTGGCGCCCACGGAGTCTGCGCTTGGGTCAAGGCTAAGGAGCGCGGAGACTGCCCATCTCCACCGGGAAAGCCAGGAGGCGGGTCCCTCCGGACCGGGTCAGAGCACCTGAAGGAGCTCAGCTGCGCAGCGTAGACGCGGGCGCTTCTTGCGCTGCGCATTAGTTGGTCGTGACTTTGTGCAGGTAGAATGGGGAGCCGCTGCGACCAGCCGGGCCCAGGATCCTCGGCCCCGCTCCCCGGCCCTGTCCGCGCCGTCTGGAGCCCCGGGCGGCCGGAGTCCGCGCCCGCCGCGGCCCGTGAACCGCGGCGAGGCCCCAGCCCGCTCCCTTCGCCTCGCGAAGTTTCTCTCCCGCAAGGGGAAGGTGCCCCGGCTGTTCCTTGTCCTCCCTCGCCTGCTACGTGAGCTGCAGCTTCCAAGACTTGTTACACGGGTTTGATTCAAAACCTGATAAATTGTATTTAACACTATTTGAAATTTTTAAACGAAATTACTCAAAAGATTTTTAATCCTGGATAATTTTTGTTGAAAGTCTAATTATACATCACCTTAATTACCAGCCCCAGCCCCCCAAGGATCTCTAATTGCCTCCTAATTGAATAAAACAAGGGCTAATCGGGCCTGCCGTGGCCCAGTGAGCTGTGCTGGCTGCACCTCCCTGGAGGGGCCTGGTGGGGGGAGCCCCTGGCCACCCAGCCACCTTCACCCAGCCTGGCTTGACAGAAACGGGGAACCTGGTCCCTTGTCCTGAGCGCTGTCCAGAAGGGGGTCTCAGGAGCCTCTAGGCTAGGAGGCCTGGCCCGTGCCTGCACTGGAAAATCATCCTACAGGACAAGGAGTGCAGCCTCAGGTGGGCATCAGGTGGTTGGGGACCCTGGGGTGAAACCGGCGCCTGACCCACCCAGGGGTCGCTCCACAAACCGGCCTTGGCAAGCCTCTGTCTTGCAGGCATCCTCAGACATGACACACCTGCCCGGCTGGTGGCAGAGGCAGGGCCTACAGGGCACACAGCCCACTGCCTTGGGGCACCGGGCCCTGGCGGCCAGCCCTGCACCCCGCCCCTCCACCGCAGCCTCTGAGATTTCGCCCGAAGCGGGGCAAGACGCTGGACTCCCGCCGGACATTTCCTGGCGCTGCAGCTCTAACCGGCATCCAAACAGAAGGCTGCCATCCCAGCCCTGGGGAAAGGACTGGGGGAGGGGGCAGACTTCCCGGGGGAGGGTGGGAGAAGGGCAGGGCCCAGCCAGCCTAGCCTGTTTCTGCAGGAAGAAGGAGCGAGGCTGTGAGCTGGGCCTCCAGCCCCGCTCACCTCCACGCCGGCTCTCACACAACTTCCACACACACATGTCACACTCAAACACAAGCAGCGCACAAAGTCCCACATCTAGGAGAGGTAGCTGCCCTCCCACCCCAGGGGCTAGATGGCAGCTGTGGGGAGGAAACTATCCTAGCCCGGCGTTACATGGTGTCTAGGACAGGGGGTCTGTCATCTTGGTGGGGATCAGGCCTCAGAGGGCAGCTCTGATGGGACCCTGGCTGTAGACACAGCCCCTGCGCAGAGGCCCCAGCTGTGCTGTGAGGAGGGTGGAGGTCAGGAGGGCACCTCAGTGGTACTAACCCCCACCTGCCCACCTGGCTCACAACGGAGACAATGAGCTTTTGTTAAGCATTTAGTTTGCAAATGTGGGGCCAGAGCAGCCCCACTTCCTCGCTGTTCCAGCGGCAGGAAGGGGGACCCTGGCCCTGCACTGTCCTCACTCTGCTCCCCGTCCCCCGGCTCCGGCTGAGGGGGCCTTGGGTTTCCCATCCGCTGAACCACAGCTTCTGTCCTTGGAAAGCCCAACCCAGAGCCTGCTCCACGAGTCCCCGGAGGAACTGCCAACTCCACCTCGCAGGCCCTGCAGAAGCAACCCACCTAGACTGGGGTCTCCAGGGGAAAACAAACGAAATTACAGCCCCGGATGCACCCTCAGGGGTGGCTCCCCAACCTCTAGTTCATGGGGTCACATCCCCTGGCCTGGGCATCCTTCTGTGCCTGGCACCAGTTGCAGGCACAGCCCAGGGCCCAGGGGTGAGGGCAGTCAGAGCCCCGAATACTAGCCTCGAAACCATGACCTTGCTCCCGCTCCCCCAGCCTGGCCCTGGTCGGGATTCTGTGGGGAGGGGAGATCTGTGGGCTGCCAGTGCCCGTCCTACTGCCTCAGATGCAGGTAATGGAGTTTGGTCCCTGGGGATGTTCGCATCTGCTTAAAATATTGTCCAATAAAATGAAATTCCTCAGCGGATCCTGTGCTACTCAGGGCAGGCAGCAAGATCTTGAGCCGCCTTGGGGGTGCTAGGGACAGCGGTCCCAGCTGTGGAGCTGGAAGGGAGAGGTTCCCAGAGCTCCGCCAAAAGTGGGCTTGGGGTCTGGGCCTGGCAGTCACTCTGCCATCAGCTTCTTCTCACTTGGGACTCCCAGGAAGGGAAAACTGGGCTTGCGGCTCCCATTGGGTCCGATTTTCCAGTTCTCTGGTCCCCAGGCCAGGCCAGAAGACGCCTGCCAGGCCCCTTTCTAGTTCTGAGCAGATTCCGGGTCCGGGCAGCCTTCCCCACCTGGCAGAGGTGGAGCAGGCGGAGAGCTGAGGCCAGGCTGGCCCCCGCGGCGCAAGGGCCTCTCGGAAGTTTCCGGGGACGCGCGGGGTGCGCTGAGTCGGCCTCTCGCTTGCAGCGAAGGCCCGGGAGAGCGCAGCGCTTTCCACTTTCTAGCTCCGGCTTCGGGCCCTTCCTTGGCAGGGCCCGACCGGGGCGGCCCGCAGCCCGGTGGCGGAGACTCCGAGAAAGCTCGCGGTGCACACAGACCGACACGTCCACAACACGCACACCCACCGCAGCGCGCGCACAGCCCGGCACACAGCCCCGCCGCAGCGGCCGAGAACCGCCGGGCCTTCTTCGCACCAAGAGGGGTCAGAGGTCACGGGAGGCCGAGGCCAAGGGCACGCAGTAGAGGAGCCTGGCTGGAGAGGGTGCCTCACCGAGTGGCCCCAGTGGCCGGCGGCGGAGCCCAGGGGCGTCTGGCAGAAAACAGGAGCTGCTTTTCCCCGGCGGGCTGGGCGCGCGGCCTAAGGCTGCGGGGGCCGCCGCTGTGGACAAGCCAGGCTGGGTCCTCAGCCGAGAGCGGAGCTTCTTCGGAAAGATGCCGCCTGCCCGCGCCCACCGGGCTCTCGCTCGGGACTCGGCCCTGGGTGCTGCGAGGCCAGGCCGGGCAGGACCGGGCCCAGGCGGTGCGGACGGAACCGCGTGGTGGTCGAGCGCGGACCTCGAGGGGAGCAGGCCGGGCGCCTCTTCGGAGGGTGGGCGGCCGGCCCGCAGAGGAGGGGGCGGCAGGAGCAGGCGGCGCCGATTCCGCTCCGCGCGGCGCTCGCCGCTTCGCTGTAGCCGGGCCGAGGCCGGGCTGCGGGAGCCGCGCTCTCTGGGCCGCGGCGCCAGCCGCCCCCACCTGCCCGCCCGGGCGGCCGCGTGGGCCGCAGTCCCCAGCCCGCCGGCCTCGCAGCGTTTGGCGCCCGCGGCCGGGGCGCGGAGGGCGCGCGGGCTGCTCGGAGGCGCGGCGGCGGGCTGCGGTACGGGCGGCGGGAGCACCCGGCCCGCGGCAGGGACCGGCCTGCGGCAGGCTGGGCGCGCGGAGCCCCGGGCTCGGGCCGAGACGGAGCGAAAGAGAAAGTAAGACCGGGGACCGGGCAGTCTGGCCGGGACAGCTCCGTCCCTGCTGGCCTCGCAGCTGTGCCAGGCGAGCGAGTGCGGGAGGGTCCGCGCGGGGCGCAGGGCGGCGGCGGCGGCTCGGAAGGCGGCCGGGTGGGGACCCTCCTGTCGGAGGCACAGGCGCCCGGGCTGCCCGCGCAGGCTGCCGGAGTCACAGAGGAGCGCCCGCCACCACGCGGGGCACCGCTTGGGAATAAACTTCACGACCACAGTTCCAAGCCCAGGAAAAAGTCTCCATTTTGCTCCCCCGGTGGCTGCAGCCGTGCTGCCGTTGCCACCCCTGCCCTTGCGCCCGCGGAGCCGGGTGGGCGCTGGCCCGCGCCCCCTCCTCCGCCCCTCCCGGCTCGGGGTCCCCTCCTCTGCGCCCGGCCGGCGGACGCCAAAGGCGGTGCTCTAGCGCCCACTATTTCAAAAGCCCGGAATATGGTTTGACCAGGACTGGGAGCCACTCGCAGAGAGGGAGGGAGAGCGAGCGAGGAGGAAAAAGTTGCTCTCCCCTTTCGTCAACTTTTCGCTAACTTTCGCTTTTCGCTCCCCTCCACCCCCTGCTCCCCCTCCGCCCCCCTCCCTGGCCCCCACCGCGCGCCTCGGGTTCCCGGGCCCCAGCGCCTGACACGGGGGGGAGGGGGTTCGGCGGGGAGGGGGCCGGCGCCTTCGGGGAGCGCGCGGCCCGGGCGCCCCGAGCCTCCGCGCCGAGCCCGGTCGCCCCGGAGCGCGGGAGGCGGAGCAGCTCCCGGGCCGCGCGGCCGAGCTGGGGACCCGGGGCCGCAGGCGCGCCGGCCGCGCCCCGACGCGCACCCCTGGCCCAGGCGCCCCGGCCCCGCGGCCCGGGCCCGGAGGCGCGGCGCGGCCGAGCGCGGGAGACTTACTTTTGGCTAGCTTCCTCGCCCTCGCCTTGGATCGCATGGTGTCGGCTCGCGGAATCTCTCTCCTCCTCCTTGAGTCCAGAAGCAGCTACACACTATCTTCATCTCCCCAGCATTGTCAGTTTGGACACCTTCGCACATGCGCACAGAGCACTCAATCTGACACCCCTCGCCGGGGCCAAAAAAACTTTGCAATGTATTCATCATCCTCATCGTCGCGCCGCTGCCGCCGCCGCCGCCGCCTCGGCGCGGGATTGGGGGGCTCTCCTCGGCCTTCTCGGTCCTCATCTCACTTATCTCTCCCCCCTCCCCCCCTTTTCAGCGCAGCTCGTAACTGGCCCTTTAAGAAAACATTCCCTGCTCGGCGCTCCCGCCCGGGGCCCGCACCCCGGACCCTTTAAAAGGACCCAGGTGGCCCCGGCGGCGAGGTGACCATCCCCCCACCCTGCCCCTGCGTCGCGTCGCGTTGCTGCTCCCGCCCCGGCCGGGGCCAAAGATGGGGTGGCGGCTGCGGTGTTCCACGCGACTTCCTTGGGTCTCCCGGCAAACGCGCCGATAGTTCGGACGCGGGTCCGGGCTGGCTTTGCTCGTTCTATTGCATTTTATTACTAATTAAAAAGCTTTGCGTTCACCGTCCCCCCAGCCCGCTTTCCTCCCGAACTCTCCCCTCGGCCCCCGCCCCCGCCCGCGCCTCGCGATCGCCCGCGGGGTTGTCCGGCCCGCGCGCCGGAACCCGGCTCCTCCGAAGCCCCCTCCGGGCCCCGCCGCCCCCTCCCCTCTTCCCCCACCCAACGGCTGCTGCTTCGGGCTTCGCGGCTCAAAAACAACAGCGGAGGCGCCGCCAGCTCCGCGCTCCGCCGCTGCCCAGGCCGGCGGGCGGCACTCGGACCCGCCGCGCTCGGTCCCGCGGTGAGCTGCGGAGGGCAGCGCACCCTGCGCCGGGGGCAGCGCGGGGGCGGCCGTCGGAACACTGGGCGTCCTCGGCCCGGCGTCCCGGGGCGCCCGCACCTCTCCGCCCTGGGGGCGGGCGCGCCCGCTCCTGCCTCCGCGCCCCCGCCCTGCTGCCACCGCGCCCCCAGGTGAGTACCCGGCTGCGCGAGCACCAGAGCTGGGCCACCCTCGGAGACCGGGGGCCTCTGGGGACACTCCCCTCTGGCCTCTCGGGGCCCAGGTGCGTAGCGGGCGGGAGGGCCGGGGCGCAGGTGGCGCAGCTCGGGCGGGAGCTGCCCGGGAGCTTCCTGTGCCCCTGCAGCCCTCAAACTCGAGGGTGCGGCGGCAGAGGGGGCCTGATGGGGTGAGTGCGGATTCCTGGATTGAGTCTGTGGAATTCGAGAATGAACTGGAAGCAAAGGGCGGCGCTGCCCTGGCCGGGTCGCTGCCCCGCGCCCTTCCCCGTCCTGCCCGGCAGCAGGAGTTGGAGCCGCCGCAGCGTCAGCCGGAGCCTCAGGCAGGGGTCGTGCCCGCGGTGCAGGGTCTCTACCTCCCCCGGTGAGACTCCGGGCCGTGCCCTCCTCCCCTTTGTTGTGCAGTGGGACCTGTAGCAGCTCCACGGGGACCCACACACGGAACTCCGCGCCTTTGGGTTAAAAGAGGTTGAAACGGCGGCGGCCCAAGAGAAAACCCCGAGACCCCGGCGTCCCAGCAGAGGCGCCCCGGATGGGGAGGGCGCAGGGCCGACGCCACCCCAGAGGAGAAGCCCAGTGGAGCCGGGCTTGGCAGGAGCCAGCGGTGGCGGTGCGCTGGGCCTTCCGCCTTCGACCTCCGCAATCCGCAACAGCTTCTCTGCTCGGATTCGAACCCCGATGCGGCTCCCACGGCTCGGGGTGCCCAGTCCCACACCCTGCTCGCCGCCGGGACGGAGGAAGCTCTCCCTAGCCGCTGCCTCCGCTGTTTACTGGGTGAGTGTCGCCCCGCGGAGGGGCCGAGCGCACTGGCGACACAGCCCCATTCCCCGCAGGCCTTGCGAGGGTCTGTCGCCCCGTCGTTACCCACCCTCCCCACACGTTGACTATCTTTCCGCACGCCTGGGCCACAGAACCGCTCAGTTTCCAGGGCCTTGGCCGGGGAGGTCTCTATGGGAAGTCCTGGTAGCAGACCAGGGGTGCCCGGCAGTCGCTGGCCAGCCCAAGCTGGCTCTAAACCTGCTCACCCTGGTTGGGGTTGGGGGTGTTCGAGCCCAGGAACACACGAGCTGCGGGCTGCCTAACCCTGGCCAAGGGCAGGCTCTAGGTGGGCCCAGCCTGGCAGGGGCTGCTGGCCAGAATGGACTCAAGGTCATCCCATACCCCGGGCTCACTTGCTTCTGCAGGGAGCTTCCCAAAAGGTTTGGTATGAGGCCTGGGGAGTCAGCACTCTGCTTGTGAAGTGACCCCCTGCAGAGAGAGTCCCTCTTCCTACCCCCCAGCCCAGGACTGGCCTCCTTTTCCTCCCTGCTGGAGGCTGCCAGCAGGCTTCAAGGTTGTGAAGGCCCAGACTTCTTCTGGGGACACCCCAGCTCACTCAGGCCTGCCCCCTGCCCTCCCTCCGCTCAGGAGGCAGTTCTCAGAGCCCCCGCAGGGATAGACCAGGACAGCCATCCCAGAGGCTGCACTTGTGTTAGGGGCTAGAGAAAGGGGGCGGGGGGCAGGAGGCCTGGGAGTGAGCATGACTGTGCTGTCTCTTCTTTGCCCGCTGCCAGGGCTGCTGGGGTGTGGGTGGGGACACTGCTGCTCCGGGGATGCCTGGGGAGGAATATCTGGGGGTCAAGGCTGACTAGGGAGACAGCTGAGCTGCCTAGACCCCAAGGTGCCACAGCGGAAGGACAATGTCTCCCCAGCCTGTTCCAGGAGCCGAGCAGGCCGTCCCCAAGGCCATGGCCCTGGCCTGGCCAGGCCCTGCCCCCGCGTGGCCAGACTTAGAAGCAGAGAGCAGGTCAGGCATGGAGGCGTCCTGTGGAGAGGGAAGGTCAGACACAAGTCCTCCCTGGGGCCCTGTTCTGTGTCCTTGCCTGGCAAACACTTTTGGAGACTTGAAGGAACAAGGGTGGGCAAATGGGGGCCCGGTGGGGAAAAGCTTGATGCTAAAAGGTTTTCAAACCGAGTCAAGCTCTGCAGTCTTAGGGCTGATGCCACTCCTCAGGGACCCCGAACTGGGGGTGAAGTGCTGCCCAGCTCCCAGTGACCTCCTTGGATAGTCCCTGGACAGTGAGTGTAGATTGGGCGAAGAGAAGCCCACTGCTCCAGACAGGGGTGCACTGCTATCGAGTTGCAGAACCGGCTTCATCGCTGGGGGCTGGAGGGGGGACTTTTACCACCCTTTTCTGCTGGGCTCTGGGCACAGAGGGAGTCCACGGAAACGCCATGTTTCCAGAGGCTGGAGACCCATGATCAGATTAACTCCTTTGGGGAAAGGCCAGACGGGAGAGGGAGCAAGGCTGAGCCTGCAGTGCTGGACTCGGAGTGAGGAGGGTCTCAAGCCCCAGGGATGCTCCAGAAGCCCATGAGTAGTAAAACCGTGCCAACCCACCCTGAACTCGCAGGGTCCAGGAATGCACTCGGGGCTAGAGGGTCCCTTTGCTTGGCCAGGCTCCATGCCCCATGCCAACTGGTGGTCTGTGTGCAAGGAAGTGTGGGGTCAGAGCTGCCCCAGCCACCCGTGCAGGCCCTCAGGTCCTAGGGAGCCCCCTGCTTCGGACTGTGTGTGCGGGAGGTGGGAACCGACAAGGTGTACAGACATTGACGGACCTCACCGGGTTCTGGCCCCTTCCCCTCACATTCCTCGGTGCTAGGGGACAACTTTGAGACAGGCAGCCTCAGGCTCTGTCGGATTCCAGATCAAGTTTAGCTCACCAACCCCAACCCCCACTGGTCCTCAAGGGCAACCGAGAAAATAAAAGCTCCTCTCCTCTAGTTTACAAATGGGCTTTCCTCTGAGATCCAGAACTGCCCCAGGGGAGATCTAGACCATCAGCCTTGCTCCACCCCCAGCACCTGGACCACTGAGTCAGGTTGAGATGCAGATTTTGCTCTCTGGGCACATTCTCCTGCACACACTTGGTGAAAACGTCTCCCAGATTTGAGCAACAGGAGGCTGGGGACCACCTGGATCCCTCAGGACGAGTTGCTGTGGTTCCCACTAGACAGAGGGGGAAGTGAAGTTTGTTTCTAGGACTGGATGCCCAGCAGGGGACTCTATGGGGGCTGAATGCAGATGTCAGCCAGCCTGGGGTGAGAAGCTAGCCCCACCTGAAAAGCCATTTCTTCCCCATCCGGGCCTCCCAATGACCCAAAGTGGGTGCTTGCCCAGCATCACGCCCCAGCTCCACACTGGGGCCACGGGAGTCCCCCTGGCTCTGGGGTCAACATTTCAGGCCCCCCTTTGACCCTCTTCCCACCCCAAGACTGGGAAGCCTTGCTGTGACCCGGGTGACATTGAGAGGACAGGACACAGGTCCTGGTTGCTGGCCCAGCGAGCTCAGAAGCCTGGTGAGGTGGCTCCCTGCAATGAGTCGGGGCCTCCCAGCACCAACACTGGTTCCGGGACCAGAGTGGGTCTCTGGGAGGGGTGGGGACAGTCCCAAGCAAGACTTCCCAGGAAGGTGAGCCGAGTGAATGATTCTGAACAAACCTCAGATGTTTGGGAATGGACTTGTTTCTAGTGCGGGAAGACGGCTCTGTCTTGCAGCCGGGCAGCCTTGGGAGGGCTCAGTGTTGGCAAGCGAGGGTGCTGTGGGCACCCAACTGCCCCAGCAGGATGCCGCTGGCCAGTTTTGAGTCCTGGAGTCCCCACCAGGTGCCCAGCTCTCCCGAGGTGTGTGGAGCGCCTGGGTGCTGCTGCCAAGCGCACTTTGAGGATCCATTCAGGAGTTTTTTCTTTTGCTTCGTTTTGAGATTGAGACTGTGACCCTGAAGTCCCCTGACCTCCCTCTTTTGAGCCCAAGAGGGAGTTGGCTCCCGCATCCGGCACAACTGGGCCCTCCAAGAAGCTTCGAGAAACCCCCCCAACGACTCCTTCCCGTCACCACGCTTTACCGGGCCTGCGAAGCCGCGGGGCTCCGCCAACTGCCCGCAGGCTTGGCCCACGGGGGGCAGTAAACGGAATCCGTTTCCCACGTCTTCCCTCTGGATCGCGGAACCTTTAAAAATCCGCCAACGAATCCCGCTGTCGGGTTTGCGCTGCGTGTGCTCCTGAGCCACCCACCGACCCAGGCGGCTTCCTGCTCCCCCAGCCCACCCTCCCGCCCCCCGCAGGATTTTGGGTGCTGGGCGGCGCCGCCCGAGAGTGGGAGCCTGGTGCGTTAAACCTGCGGGCGTGCGGGGCCAAAGGAATTGTGAGAAAAGCACGGATGAGCCAGACCCGCTCGCAGCCCCGACCGCAACGCCGCGGCAACTTCGTTTTCCGGAGCGCCCTGGTTGGTCCTGCGGCGCCCGCGGAACGGCGCACAGCCGAGGTGGCACAGGGGCCGCTCCAGAACGCCGCCTGCGTAGACGTGGCCGCTGCCTTCCGCCCCCAGTTCTGCCGCGCGCGGGCAGGGCCCAGGCAGCAAGAGAAAGACGAGCCGAGTCGCCTTGCGGGCGGCGGCGGAATCCCGCGGATCGCCCGATGGGAGCCCGCCCTCCGCGCGCCGAGAGGTCCCGAGCCGAGGACACTGACCTGGCCCGAATTAGCTTGCGCCTGAATCCACATCTCGGTTTGCAAAGCCGCCTCCTCCTTGTCCTCTCCGCCGTGGACGGCCCCACACTGTTGACACTCCTAGTTTGAAAACCAAATTTTGCCTTTGCTCCTGCGGGAATAATACCC
Organism: Lepilemur ruficaudatus; assembly: GCA_963574885.1. Taxonomy (NCBI): domain Eukaryota; kingdom Metazoa; phylum Chordata; class Mammalia; order Primates; family Lepilemuridae; genus Lepilemur; species Lepilemur ruficaudatus. The sequence continues at coordinate 79,396 of CAUYRT010067727.1, read as the reverse complement.
ACAGGTGTAACGGTGGAGGAGCTGCCAGGGATTTCTTCTCCACACCTCAATTTCCCTCACCTGTGAAATGGGATCAGATACACCTGTTCTCCTCTCAGCGGTTTATTGTGAGGTTGGCAGGAGAGAGCAGGACGGATGGAAAGCACCTGGCGGGGACCCTACGCGGCCGAACCCTTTTGGGCCACGTTGCGCGGTGGGGGTCCACGGCGGTGCCGGGACCAAGGTTACCCTAGGAGCGGTGTCGCCCTTCCTGGCCCCTTCCCTCACTCCTCCTACCCCAAATTCCCAGCGTAAACTCAGCGGGTCGGCCCGGAGGGTCTCCCCTCCGCCCCCGGACGGAGTCTGGCTCACCCGGGGCTCTTCTCTCTGGTCCTTTGGGCCAGGCACTCTCGCAGGTTTAACGCACCAGGCTCCAACCCTCGGTCGGCACTGCCCAGCATCCAAAATCCTGCGGAGCCAGGGAGGGAGGCAACGAGGGTGGGCTGGAGGAGGAAGCCACCCCGGGGTGGGCCCAGTGGCTTGGGGGACGAAGGGCAGGCAACAACGGTCCCAACTGAGCATTTAGGAGGGAATAGGCCGCCCCCATCCCACTGCAGACACTTAGGTCTTCCGGGCTGGCTGCAGTCCCGGCTGGGAGGGGCGGAGCCCTGGGGCAAGACCTTGGGATCTGGGGCTCATCCACAAGCTGCCCCTCGGGGTGACCACTGAGGAGCTGGGAGTGAGGGAAGCCCGGGAGGGGGGCGTGGCCTGAGCGAAACTTCCAGGCCTCCCACTGCCTTTGGGCAGGACCGGCGGGAGAGGGGAGGGAGCAGGACGGCCCGGGCGGCACCCAGGGACACCCCTCCACTCTTTGATTTCTGCCAACAATCGCAGGTGGCTCTGGAGACGCAGCTCGCAGCGCTGGGGAGCAAAGCGCAGAGACCAGGACCGCCCTGGCCGGGAAACAATGACTAGTTCTGCGGAGTGACCCGAAGGTGATGGACTTGGTCAGGCATTCTGTGGGACAGGCGGCCTGCTCCCGGCAGGGCGGTGCCCACACCTGGGCCGGAGGAAGCCATCGGCGACTGGGGTCCCTGTGCCCGGCGCAGGGCTATGCAGCGCCCTCACCCCACAGCCTTCCCTCTGCACCCAGGGGTCCCTCGGCCTGATGCCAAGGCCCCCAGTGAAGGGCATGGCCCCAGCGGCAGGGGACACACCTGCGTGCAGCACGGTGCACCCTGCAACACCCACGGGTCTCCTCCTTGAGGACCCACCTGGGCCGGGCCTGGGGACCAGGGTGAAGAAGGCAGCTTCTGGCCGGCCCCATGATGTCAGTGGAATCGTAGTGGAAACCCCGGTGGGGTGCCCAGGGGAGGCTCCTGCTTAGGAGGGATTGGGTGGCCCTACCCTCCCACAGTCAGCTCCCTGCCCCCACACTTGTTAGCACAGGGACCCCAGGCGACAAACAGCTGGGGTAGGAATAGGAGAAGCTTCAGCCTAGTCAGACCCAACTTCTGCCCCATCCTCTGGGATCCACAGTCGCCCCTCCAGCTTCCTGGGAGTCCAATTTCCTAAAGCAAAATGGGAGACATGGAGCTCTCTACCCTCCCGCTTGCACCTCCTGCCCCAGAGGCTCTGAGCAGCCCTGGAGGCAGCTACCTCCTGGCTGCAGCAGGCAGGACAGGTGGGGGCTGAACCTGCTCTTTGCCCCCGCCCTTCCCCATTCGGGCCCCACCCCTCTTGACCCCACCCTGCCTAGGGCCCACTAGTCTCCAGCTGCAGTCAGTGCTTCCCACAAGTCTCGGCGCATGCCAAGGACCTAGCATTCATTCATTCACTCATTCCTTCACCTGTGGCTGGGGTGCTGGCAAGGCTGAGCGCTCCTGGAACTCAGCACCTGGTGGTGTAGGTGGAACAGGGGGGTCTCCTCCACCAGACCCGGAGCCTCCAGGGCATCTTACAAACCTCCAACCCAGGCCTTGGCACCTGGCCCACAGCAGGACTGTTCTCCATGCTCAGTGAATGAATGAATGAGTTGTGAATGAATGATTGAAGAGACCTGAGTGAGTAGGATGTTTCCCTTGGATCTCTGCAGGTGGGTTTCAGTCCAGGGGAGACTGAGGGAGATGAGGGCATGGGTGACGGATGGAGGCAGCAGCCTTGGGCAGGGACTGCGTGGAGCCCCCAAGGCTGAGCCACCTCTCCTTAATCTGCCCATGCAGCAGGGCCGCAGCAGTGAGCAAGCCACCGAGATGAAGCGTCTGTGGCCATCCACAAATGGAAGGGGTTGGGGGGCTGTTTTAGGAGACAAGCTCCATCTACCCATAGTGTTCCCTGGCCTGGAATGTTTGAGCTGAGCTCAGTGTTTGAGCTCAGGCAGGGAGCCGGGTGTGACCCGGCTTGCCTCCCGCCCTTGGGTTGCAATGTGGTGCTGTGTGGCCCTCACAACAACCCCATGCAGTGGGCACTGAGCTTCCTCCCCCCTTACAGAGGGGAAACAGATGCTGGGGGCCTGGGCATCTTGACCTGTCCTTAGTGGCAGGGGCAGGATTCAGAGGAAGAGCTCCCTCACCACAAAGCCCCTAGGCCAGGTGACTTACCCTGCAAGGCAGTGCTCCCCCAGGCATGCATGGTGGCGCAGGTGCCACCATGGAAGGGTCTCTGCCTGGGACCTGTTTCTGGAGTTCCAGAGGCCCCTGGCCCCTCATTCACCTGTGTGCTCCTGATAACGACCAAGACGTTTTCTTGCCTGGGTGCAGAAAGACTCGGCTTTGCCTCCCAGTCTGCGCTCTCACCGGGGACTCTGGGGTCCCCTTCCATCCCACCTCCCACTCTTGGGGTGGCCATCCCAGGACTGTGCCCCAGCCAGTGGCTTTGGGGCCTGCACTGGAGACTATGCACCAAGTGAGCTATGCTCAGTATCGGGGCTTCTAGTAAGGTATTTCCAATCATAAAATGTGTCATTAAAAAAAATATATGTGTCAGTTAAGTGTGCACTAAGCCCGGACCACATGGGACATAGTTGTTCTAATAAACACGAATAAGCCAGTTTTCACATTAGAGAAATAACAGTTTCTTGCAGAAATGTGGTGCTTTTAAAAGAGGTTAATTAATAAACAGCAGGTAATTGTTCGTGGCACATTGTGGCAGAGGGTAATTTTCATTTTAGAGGAAGGAAGGGCCAAGTACCCCTCCCCACTCAGCATTTTTCTGTAATAATCACCTTGGCTTCACCTCTGGCTTTAATTTTTACAGCTGCAGCTGTTTATCATCCTCCAACTCTCACTAAAAAGGAAAAACTATCACTTAAACAAAGCCATTGAAAACTCGGCATCATATGTGGATTTCTTAACATAAATAAATCATGCAAACCAAGATTTATGTTCCCGGAATGATGTCATTCATTGAAGAGCGCCTTCCCAATCAAAGAGGCACTTAGCGATTTTCCTCTGGCCTGTGCTTTTGCTCTAATAGGGGAACCCGCTCGCCCTTCCCTGCGACCCTCTTTTCTGTTTTTTCGGCCCGGGACCTCAGAAAGCTCCCTCCAGGGGTCAGCCCAGCACAGCCAGGTCTAAATGGTGAAAACAGTGTTAAATCCACAAACTGCTTTTAAAGCCTTTGCTTGTTGAACCATAAGGCTGAGGTTAAACAACTGTTAAACCTTCCCCAAGAAGCGGCGCCGACCCCAGCAGAAGTTTATGGTCCTCCCGGGTCTCCCAGAGCCTAAAATGAGTCCGGCAGCGGAGACTCCGCTGCGGAAGCTTAATCCAGTTGGAACGAGCGAGGCGTGTTCACATCGCGGGGAACGGACGCGTGCGCGGTGGCGTGCGCGCGCGGTGGAGTAGCGCTCAGCCCCCAAAAGGAGAGAAGCACGGGCACCTGCTAGGACACCGATGAACCGTGGAAACGTGATGCTCAGTGACAGAAGCAGGTCACGAGAGGTCTGTGTTACATGGCTCCACTCACACGACACGTCCAGAACGGGCAAATAGTGTAGCTTTGCGTTGCCAGGCTGTGAATGTCGAGGCAGGTGAGCCAGACGTCAGCGTCAGCCCCAGGTGTTGCCAGGAGACATCATTTGGAAGCCAGTGGGAACACGGGGCTGACTCACGCCCGGGGGCCGGCAGGTTGCAGCGTGAGTCTTCTACCCCTGCAAGGGACACACCTTTGTCACACACCTACTGTGAGCCTGGCACAGCCGCAGGCCCCGAGGATGCAGCAGTGACTGGAACAGATACTCCCTCCCACCCCAGCCCACGTTCTCATGCAGAAGGTGGCAGTAAGCAAGATATGTGAGAGCCCGGCATAGCCGGCTAGAACATTCTAGTGCACTGGGCACACAGGAAGGAAGAGAGGTGAGGACCAGGGCAAAAGGAAGGCATGATTTTCATCAGGCTGGTCAGGAAAGGCCCCACTGAGGTGGTGACATCCAAGCAGAGATGTGAGGGAGTGACGAGGCAGCCACCTGCATTTTGGGGGGAACAGCATTTGGGCAGAGGGAACAGCCAGGGCAAAGGCCCTAAGGCAATGGTGGCCCGTGTGGTCAGAGCAGAAGCGTGGAAGAGGGAGGGCAAGAGTGCAGGGGGCTGTGGGGGTGCAAATTAGGGTCACAGCTGGAATTACAGCTGCTGAGCTGACCTCCAGATGGGCAGCCTGCCCTGGTTATCTGGGTTGGCCCAGTGCACTCACGAAGTCCTCAGACAGTGGGGCGGGAGAGTCATGTCAGGACAGAGGGACGTGGAGAAGATTCCGTGGCTGGCCTTCTGGCTTCAAGGATGGGGGACGGACTGTCAGCCAAGGGGAAGGTGATTACGGAGACCTCGGGAAACTGGCAAAGGCAAGAAAGCAGATTCCAGAGCCTCCAAAAGGGAAAGCAGCCCTGTCCACACTGGACTTTCAGCCCAGCAAGACCAGTTTTGGACTTTGGACCTACAGAACTGTAAGGCAAAGATTTCGTGCTGTCTTTAAGCCATGAGGTTTGTGGCAGCCTGTTAGTGCAGCCATGGGAAATTAATACAATACGAGGGGGAAGTGGGGACTCGTTTGCACGTGGGTAGGACACGAATCTGAGCCCGCCTCTCCCACATGAAGTGAGGGTGCAGTGGCTGCAGAAACAGTGGGGGCAGGGGGCGTCCCCACGTCTGGCTCCGCGGCCACCCTGCTCCAGTGGGGACTAGGACCTCTACGTCACGGCCGTGGCCATCCTCTAGGGAAATTCCTCTGGATCTCCTGCTACCTAGAGACTGTATTTTCTTGGTTACTTTCTCATTTTTGTGGAGCACATCTAGTAACTTCTGATAAAGGGTACATGAGAGATAGAATATTTAGGACTTTGCGTGTCTGAAAGTGCCTTTATTCTTCCACATCCCAGAGGGACAGTGGGGCTGGGTATAGAATTCTGGGTTGGAGACCATTTCTTTCATCCGCAATTTTAAAGACTGTTTCCCCATTGCCTTCTTGCTTCCAGGGCAGCTGCTGGGAAGTCTGAGGAGACTGTGCTTCCTTAGGCTTTGCGTGTGACTTGCTTTTCGCTCTTTGGAATCTTACAGAATCTTCCCCTTGGCCCAACTGGTCCAGTATTTCGCAGTGAGGAGCGCTGGAGTGTGCCCGTTTTCATACACTCAGTGCTTTCCAACTGGAAGCTTGTGTCCTTCAGCTCTAGGAAGCTTCCCTGAAATGCTTTCTTGCTGGTTTTCCGCTGTTTTCTCTGTTCTTTATTTTCGGAGTGTGGCGCTGTATGCGCCTTCTTCTGCTCCTGCATCCGCCTGTGCTCTGCGTGCTTTTGTCCCTGTCTCTCCTGACAGCCCGTGAGCAGCGGCTGAGTGGAGATCCCAGAGTAAGAGAGGAGGAGCGTGTTCCTTTGAGATGCGCGGCGGGTGGTCCTGAGAACCTGGACGTCGGTGTCTGTAGGGACCGGGAGGGGTCTGGCCACCAGTCTTTGGGGGCTGCAGGCAGGGTCTCTGCAGTCAGCTGCCTGCACCCGGGATTGGCCTTTGGACTTTTGCTGGTGTGGGGTGGTGTAGGGGGCAGCCGCTGGGGGCTGGGGGTCAGGGACACTGTCACAGCCCTCCTTCCCGACTGGGGCCACCCCTGCACCTAGTCCTGGGGGTGCTCTTTGGCTACTCCCGGGTTTGGAGGTTCTCTTCATTAGGAACCTGGCAAAACCTCACCCTTCCACTCTCTGTGTGGGACGCTTTCCCCTGTCTGTGACCCAGTTGCCACAGGTCGGTCGTAATTCAGCTTTCGGAAATCGGTGCTGCGGTGGCTTGCCCTGTCCTCCCTGCCCCCCCGTAAATGCTTTGTAAAATCTCTTCACCGTGGGAAGCGGGGCTTGCAGGGAGGGCTATCGAATGTGTGTGTTTGCTCTTCTTCTCCACCCAGAGGCTCCGGTGGCTGTTTTAGGAAGGACGTGTCCCTCCTTAGGTCCAGGCCTGATGCCATGTGCAGTGTCCAGGGGCTCCGGGCCCTGCAAGGGTCTCTGGGGCCTGGTCAGCGAGCTTTCCAGAGCCTGCTCCGTTGCCCACTTCTGGCAACAGACAGAGCTGAGGAATGAAGCTTGTCAGTTTCCTACAGCAGGACCCTACACAGGGAACAGAGGGACACAGAGCACAGCGACCATCATACTGACACGTCCCCAAACCCAGGGAAACCTCGAGGAATGTAAATTGAAATTGTTTTTCCCTGAGTGATGGGATTTCAAGATATTAAAACTTTTTCTCTGCCAGGTGCAGTGGTGCACACCTGTAGTCCCAGCTACTAGGGAGGCTGAGGCAGGAGGATCGCTGGAGCCCAGGAATTGGAGGCTGCAGTGAGCTGTGATTGTGCCACTGCACTCCAGCCTGGGTGACAGTGAGATCCTGTCTCTAAAAAATTTTTTTAAAAACACAACGACAAAAGTTTTCCTCTGTTATGCTTATCTGCATTGTTATTTTTCTCTAGTGAATATATATTAGTTATATAATTGTTACAATGTTTAAAAATAAGAGCAAAATCCTTTCTGTCCTTCAAGAGCCAGCTCAGCTGTTGCTATCCCCTGGAAGCTTCTCCTGGTCCCACCGTAGGAAATGCTCCCTGCATCACATTAAATAAAGTTTATTTTCTAAATATTAATTTCTGAGTTTGTTTCTCTTCTAGCACGGTGCAGACACCTGGAGCTGGTGACTCGGTTTCCCAGCTTGTTCAGATGGGGGTGGGGTGGTGGGCAGCTGTCCCCGGGCTCCTGACCACAAGGCTGCGGGGAGGACGGGCGCGTGGGTGCAGGCTGCGTTTGCCCCAGGGCGGAGGACGGAGCCCGACCGCTGCCAGGCTGCATTGCTGTTAGTTTTCGAATTTTTAATTGTGGTAAAACACACATGACGTAAAACTTACCATCGTAACCGTTTTTAAGAGCTCCGTTCAGTGGCATTCAGCACGCTCACACTGTTCTGCCGCCGTCGTCACCGTCCGTCTCTGGAACCTGTTCATCTTCCCAACCTGCAGCCCTGTCCCCGTCACGCACTAACTCCTCCTTCCCCGGCCCCTTCTGCTCCCTGTCTCCGTGGATTTGATGGCTCCAGGGACCTCATGTGGGTGGAATCCCGCAGTATCTGTCCTTTGGTGCCTGGCTTATCTCACTTAACACACTGTCCTCGGGGCCACCCAGGTGGTGGCATGTGTCAAGATTCCCTTCCTTTCCCAGGCTAGGCAGTGCTCTGTGGGGTGGCCGGGCCGCACTTGCCTGTCTGATCATCGTGGACGCCAGCTGCTTCCACCTGCCGGCTGCTTTCTTCCCTGCGGTCCCTCGGGGCCAGCTCTTCTGCCTGGGCACAGCCCCCTACTCCTGTCCCTTCCTCCCTCCTGACGCTGAGCCCCGGAGGCCAAGTGGGGTCCGACCTGATGTCCCCCTTTGTCCCCAGTGGCTGTAGACTAGGCGCCTTCTCAGAAGATCCCAGCTGGTCAATGATGGACAATTTCGTCTTTCTGTGGAGAATTTACTCACCTTTCATTTGTGGCTCAAGCTCCAGGGGTTGTCTGGGGCTCCAGGAACTCCCAGGTCATTGTCCCCTTGTCCCTGACAGGTGAGGAAGCGGGCGGTGGGGTGAGAACCCCACCAGGGTGAGGGGAACTGGGGCTCTTTACTGAGACCAGCCTCCACCCACACCCTTAAATTGGGTCTGTCCCCCAGAGAGCCAGGGACATGACTGTTTTGTTTTCCTTCATTCCCCAGTGCCTAGAAGGGAGCACGGCATAGAGATGATCATTGCTGGGTGGACGGTTGGAGGACGGATGGGTAAATGGGTGGGTGGATGGACGGACGGACGGTGGACGGATAAATGCTTGGATGATGCATGGATGTATGAGTGGATGGAGGGTGGGCGGGGGGGTGGAGAAATGGTGGATAAATTGGTGGGTGGACGGATGGATGGGTGGGTGGAGAAGAGACAGATGGATGGATTGGTGGATGGGTAGGTGGGTGCCTGGGTGAATGGACCCCTCCCCCCAGTGAACCAGTGGTGAAACTGAGGCCCAGCACGAGGATGGCATGTGCTCCAGGTCAAGGGCACACTGGCAACGGAGCTGGCCCAGGACCCCAGATCTCTGTCCTCTGTGTCCAGCTGCCTGCAGTGCTGACTTTCGCCTTGACAAGCAGGTCCCGCCGTGTCTGCTGTTGGCCCAGGCTGGAGCTCTCCCGGGGCTGGGGCCTGCTCCGCCCGTCCTCCATTCCCTGCACCTGGGTGAGCACAGTCCTCCGTCTGCCACTCCCTGGCCATGTGACCATGGGCACGGGACCCAAGAAAGGACGAGGACCCCTCTCAGGGTTGCCGCACAGATCAATGAAAATGACGCACTGGATGGAACTAGGGGGATGGCAGGCCGGTGACACCCGTGCCGTTGCCCCACCGGACACTCGCCCTTAGTCCTTCATTCTGCTGAAACTGCCCTCAAGGGTCCCCAGAGGTGTCTGAATGGCTCCCACCCCACCTTCATGCTCCTGTGCACGTGCTCGCCTCACCTCCCAAAACCAACACCCTTCACGGCCTTGCCGGGCCCCTCCCTGCACCAGGGTCCCGCCAGGCTCCTGTGCCGGGAAAAGGCTCCAGTCCGAGCTGTTCCCGGGAGGGCAGGAAGCCCCGGCGGAGGTGCTCGGAGTCGGGGCGTCTTTCATCTGCCCCCGTTTGCACCGCGCTCCCTCTGCCCCCACACGCTCAGCCACGCACTTCACGTGGCCTCGGTTGCAGCCGGAGCCAGCTCTCCTCAGCCCCACACGGCACATGCTCCAGACAGGTCCCCGAAGCTGACGCAGCAGGGCCCGGCTGAGCCGCTGCCCCCACCCCACAGAGGGGCCATGGTGAACCCTGCCAGGGCCCTTCCCGGACGCTCCCTGGGTGGGGGTCTTGGGGCCACCCCCGAGGATCTCAGGCTTCTGTTCCAGCCGGGTGTGACAGGCTCCGCGGTGTGGGCTGGGGCTGTCCCCGGCTGGGGCATCTGGTGGGGGCGACACAGGCAGCTCCAGGGGCTTTGGCTAAACAGGCGACTCTGCGACCCACCGCAGCCCCCCGCGGGGAGGCCCCGGACTCTCCGTAAGTGACGTGCTGGAGGAACAGCTGCCCTGCGTGCCAGCGTTTTTACGAGTTTGCCTTAAAGATTTTATTTCCAGAAAAAACCCAAAGCAATTAATCCAAATTACAGAGTAGTCATTTGCAATAATATTTGCTTTAAATATATGTATTTTTTAAAACCCCTAAGCTGTGGGTCTCGAGTGAGTTTGAGGTGAAGGACACCTTGAAATAATTACATTTTTTGCTCGTTTTATGTTGTGAAAATGGCTTAGTTGATTTGGGGGAGAATTATAAAATGTTCAGCTGACTCCCTAATAAATGTGACATTATTTTCTCTCCCAGTGCTGCCAGCATGGCCACACCATGGTCGTTTACCCTCTTGCCCCGATGGTGGATTTCTTCCAAAAGACACCCCAAGCCTTGGTCCAGCCCCCTGCCGGCCTGACCTCCGCAGCGGTAGGAGGCAGCGCTCCTCCCAGAGCTACGCCTGGCGGGTGGCACCGGGAGACCCAAGGATCTGTGTGTGGCGGGGTCCACGGGCTGGCAGAGAGCCGACTGCCCCACCCACTCCAATGGGAGGGTTCACCAGCCCCCCTGTCCCAGGGATGGTGGGGACCATGCCCATCTGGAGGCGCATGGTCCAGAGACAGGGCAGCGCGGGGCAGCTGGGACCCTGTGGCCGGTGAGCGTGCCCAGGGAGAGGGCTGGAAGCTCGGAAAATGGGGACCCATTGAAAGATCTATTGTTCTTGGTGTAGCATCAGGACGCTGGGCTGTGCTGGGCAGGAGACCCGGCCAGTGCCAGCGGAGTCGCGTAGTGTCTGGGGACCTTAGGCAGGGCTCTCCCTTCCCACCCCCCAGACACTTTGTCATCCAGTGTCTCCTGCCCTGGATTCACAATTTGCAAATATGTTCTCCTAGTATTTGGCTTGCCTTTTCATTTTCCTAACAGTGTCTTTTTGATTCATGGCAAAAAAGAAAACAAAAACAAAAAAACCCAGTGTCTTTTGAAGAACAAGCATTTTAATTTTGGTGATATCCTCTTTTTTTTTTTTATTTACTATTTGTTCTTACATTTTTGTCCTGTTTTTAAAATCTTTGCCTAACTGGGCCAGGTAAAGCTCATTCCTATAATCCTAGCACTTTGGGAAGCTGAGGCTGGAGGATCCCTTGAAGCCAGGAGTTTAAGACCAGCTTGATCCAGAGCGAGACCCCATCTCTGCTAAAAATAGAAAAATTAGCCAGGCATGGTGGCGCAGGCCTGTAGTCCCAGCTACTTGGGAGGCTAAGGCACGAGGATCGCTTGAGCCCCCAGGAGTTTGAGATTGTGTGCAGTAAGCTATAATGATGCCACTGCACTTTAGCCAGAGGAGCCAGAGGAGATACTATCTCAAAAAAAAAAAAAAAATTCTTTGCCTAACTCAAGGTCACCAAGGTTTTCTACTATGTTTTCTCTAAAAGCCTTATAGTTTCAGTTCTGATATTAGATCTAGGATCTACTCTGAGTTAGTTTTGTGTATGGTGTGAGCTAAGGTTTGAAGTTTATTTCTTTGCATGTAAGTGTCCAATTGTTCCAGCATCATTTGCTGAAAAGTCTGTGGCTTTCCCCTTGAATTGCCTTGACAACTTTGTCAAAAATTAGTTGACCATATATGTCCTTCTGTATCCATGGTGTAATATTCCTTATTTGAAATTAACCTTCTTTTATTGATGTTAATATAGCAGTCCCAGATTTTTTTCTATCGGTATTTATATGGTGTATCTTTTTCTATCCTTTTACTTTTAACCTATCTGTGTTTTTGTATTTAAAGTGGATTTCTTACAGAGAGCATGTAGTTGAGTCTTGATTTTTTTTAATCCATCTAACAATTTCTGCCTTTTAATTGGAATTTTTTGGCCATTTACATTTAATGTGATTATAGATTGACTGAGTCATGAGCTTATTAGCTATACCTTTTCTCTTTAGTGGTGGCATTAGAGTTTACAATGTACATCTTTAACTTAACAATATGTCATTGTCAAATAACGTTTTACCACTTTACATAAAATGTAAAAACCTTATGACAGTGTGCTGCCATTTCCCCTCTTCTGTCCTCTGTGCTATTGGGATAAATTTTACTTCTTCATATATTATAAATTTTTGATACATTATTTTTCTTTGCAAAGTTATGGTTTAAATTTTTTTCTTTCTTTCTTTCTTTTTTTATTTCAGCATATTATGGTGGTACAAATGTTTAGGTTACATGTTTTGCCCTTGCCCCCGCCGACCCTGAGTCAGAGGTTCAAGGGTGTCCATCCCCCAGACGGTGCGCACAACACTCATTATGTATGCATATACCCATCCCCTCCTCCCCCTCCCATCTGCCCAAAGCCCAATGAATGTTATTCCTATATGTCCACTTAGGTGTTGATCAGTTAAAACCAATTTGATGGTGAGTACATGTGGTGCTTATTTTTCCATTCTTGGGATACTTCACTTAGTAGAATGGGCTCCAGCTCCATCCAGGATAATACAAGAGGTGCTAGATCACCATTGTTTTTTGTGGCTGAGTAGAACTCCATGGTATACATACACCACATTTTATCAATCCACTTGTGTATTGATGGGCACTTAGGTTGTTTCTACATCTTTGCAACTGTGAAGTAAGTTATTGTTTAAATTTTAAAAATTAATTTAAGTGCTTTTATATTTCCATCTGTTATAATTTTCCTTCTTTATGAAGAATATTATTTAACATTTATTATAATTCTGGCCTGTTGACCACAAATTCTCTCAACTTTTATTTGACTGAAAAATTCTCTATTTGCCTTTATTATTAAAAGGTATTTTTATTGGGCATAGCATTCTAGGTTGACAGTTTTCTTCTTTCAGTGCTTTAAAGAACTCTCTCCACTGTCTCCTGGCTGCATAGTTTCTGATGAGAAATCTACTTGCAGACTTATTTTTGTTCATTGGTACATACAATAATATGTCTTTTATATTCTGGCCACTTGTGAAATTTTCCCTTTTTTCATCTTAGCAATTTGATTATGATATGCTTTGGTATGGTTTTCTTTCATGTCTTTTTTTTTCTCTCCTTGGTATTCATTGAGATCCTTGCATCTGTGAATTTATAGCTTTTTATCAAACTTTGAAAATGTTCAGCAAGTATTTCTTCATATGCTGTACTGTCCTTCACCTCTGTCCTCCCCGTCATAAGTCCAGCGACAGGTGTGTTTGCTTCATGTCACCTCACTGATCACTGCTGTTTGCTCACTCCTCAGTCATTCTCTCTTTATACGTCGTTTTGGATACTTTCTGTTGCTGTCTTAAAGCAATTTCATCTTTTTAATTTTCTTCAGCATCTAACCTGCTGTTAACCCTATTCGGTGTACTTTTCATTTCAGATGATGAAGTTGGGTCTTTTTTATATCTTCTATTTTTATCCTCCATATATTTATGTTTTCCTCTGTCTTTTTGAAAACATGGCCTATACTTAGATAGTTGCTTTAGCATTCTTTTTCTTGTATTTTTATCATCCATGTCATTTCTGGATCTGCTTCAAATGATTTTTTTCCTGTTGTTCATTAGCTGTATTTCTCCTTTTTTATAATTTCACAATTTTGGGACTTCACAGTTAAAGAAGTTGCAAAAAAGCACAGAGTTTCCATGCACTCTTTGCCCAACTTCTCCTAATGCTGACGCTATACATAACCATGGTACAATCATGGAAGCCAGGGACTCAGCATCGATGGAATTATATTGACTTATCCACAGGCCTGACTTGAATTTCACCCCCTGCGACACTCTGTGGGACTCCAGACTCACCTCTCCTCAACTTACTGAGAGATCCAGGCTCAGTTTAGCTTCCCTCCCTATAGTGCAGCCTGGAATCTCTCTCCAGGCAGCAGGCTGGGACCTTCACAGGGCAGGAGTTAGACGCTGATGGCATACCCGGGAGACACAGTGCCTCACACCTGCCAGGCAGGTGACACGTGCTGGTGTGACCTTGAAGGGCCCCAAGAAGCTCCTGGCTACCTCCCACTCAGGATCACACAGCCTCAGTGTTGCCGATTTTGTTATGAGACGCTTGGTTTTTTCTATTGATACTTTTAAATGGAGAACAGAAGCCTTCAAGACCTCACTACCTACGCCGCTGTCTTTCCTGAGGGAGGAAGGCAGGAAACAAGTGTTGATGGAGCACCTGCCATGAGGTATGCTTTCCACTGCTCCTCGCTGATCCACCTTGTCCCCTGGATGCACCTGAGGCAGGTACTACATCCACCTGTCCCCCTTACACACTGGAGGCAGGTCCTACAGCCAGTTGCCCCCTGTACACACCTGAGGCAGGTATCAGCACACCCATTCTCCAGGTGAGGACACTGAGTGCAGGTCCAGGGAAAGCTGCTCACCGCTTCACACAATCACATCAGCTCTTCCAAGGCTGGGGAGAAATGGAGCAGCACGTGGACAGGTGGCTGGACCCTGGAGCTCAGAGCCCACCCCTCAGACTCACCTCCTTTGGTGAGTCTCCCCCAGCTGCTGCTGCTCCTTTGGCTTCAGGGGGGAAACTCCCCTTTAATCGTCTGGCCCCAGAGGAATCCCCAGGTCTTTCTTTAATGCCCACCTGTTTCCGTTGGGCAGGCATATTTAAGGAAGAATTTGAGATAAAATGGTTGCATTTCTGGAAGAGTGCAGAGTGCCCAGCCAGGTCCCTCCTCCTGTTGCATTTTGCTTTAGCGCGCGTCACAGACGCTGCGTTTTTGACAGATCGAAGTTCTGTGGCAACCCTGAGTCGCGAGTCTATCGGTGCCGCTGTCCCAATAGTCTGCTCACCTTGTCTCTGTGTCACATTGTGGGAGTTCTCGTCACTTTTCAAACTGTGTCATTGCTACGTCTGTTATGGTGACCTCCATGATCGGAGATCTCCAGCGTTAGTTACTGCAGCAGTGGTTGGGGCGTCACGAGCCGCGCCCACGGAAGACGGGGAGTCTCATCGATAAAGGCTGTGGGTTCCGACCGCTGCACAACCAGCCGCCCGCCTGTGCCCCTCCCTAGCACCGAGGCACAGCAGCGCTGAAGTTAGGCCAGCGAACGACCTACCGTGACCTCTGAGTGCTCAAGAAAGGACGAGTTGCAGGCCTCTCACTTCAAGTCCAAGTCGGGTGATGCGGCGCAGAGAGGGAGGGGTGCCGGCCGCCGAGATAAGCCGAAAGCTGAGCCTCGAGCCCGTGAGCCGAGCCGCCAACGCAGAGGACGAGTCCCTGAAGGAAATTAAAAGTGATATTCCAGCGGACACGCGGATGATTAAAAAAACAAGACAGACTTATCGCTGATACCGGGAAACTTCTATTATGTGGATAGAAGATCAAACCAGCCACAGCGTTCCCGTAAGCCAGAGCCTGACCCAGGGCAAGGCCCGGACGCCCCTCGATCCCGTGGAGGCCGAGAGAGGGGAGGACGCCCCGGGAGGGAAGTTCGAAGCCGGCAGAGACGGGTTCCCGTCGGTTCATTGCGCGTGTTCTCCGTAACAGAAAAGCGCGAGGTGCAGCAAGCGCGGGGGTGTTACATGGCAGAAGGGGCGGCAAGTCATACGGAAGTTCTAACCGAGGTCACGACGAAGGTGGCCTCACTAAGCAACAGGTTCTCAGTGTGGGCAAAACAGCCTTCTGTTGGGGAAAGAGGGCATTTAGGACTTCCGTAGCTGGGGAGGAGAAGTCAATGCCTGGCTGCGAAGCTCCAGAGGACAGGCTGACCCTCCCTTAGGGACGAATGCAGCCGGAGACTTAAGTTGAAGCGCAGGCTGGTTACCGTCACGAAAATCCTGGGCCCTTAAGAGCTATGCTCAACCCACTCTGCCTGCGCTCTGTGGATGGAACCACCAAGCCTGGCTGATGGCACATCTGTCTACAGCATGGTTTGGTGAATATGTCAAGCCCACTGTTGAGACCTACTGCTCAGAAAAAAAAGGAATCTCTTTCACAATCTCGCTGCTCATGGACGGTCACCTGGTCACTGGGAGCTCTGACAGACGTACAAGGAGGTGACAATGCTGGTTTCACTCCCGTCAGCACAACATCCGTTCTGCAGCCCGTGGACCGAGGAGCAATTTTGACTTCATTGTATTATTTAAGAAATACCTTTTATGAAGCTGTAGCTGCCCTAGAAAGTGATTCCTCTGATGGACCTGCATAAAGTCAGTTAAAAACCTTCCGGAAAGGATTCCCCAATCTGGATGCCATGAAGAACATCCGTGATTCACGGGAAGGAGGCCGAAATATCAACACGGAAAGGAACTTGGAGGAAGGTGATTCCAGCCCTCACGGGTGGCTTTGAGGGTTCAAGACGTCAGTGGAGGAGTCGCTGCAGGTGTGGGGGAAACGGCAAGAGAACCGGAATTGGACTGAACCGGGTGTTCCGACCCGACGGAGCGAAGGGCTGCGTCTTACGGACGAGCAGAGGAAGTGGCCTCCGGACGCGGAACCTGCTCCTGCTGCAGACGCCGCGGGCAGACGGCGTTGAAGTGACGGCAGAGGGCGGCCTTAGCCGACAAGGCAGTGGCAGGAGGTGAGAGGGGCGTCTCCAGTTTTGAAGGAAGTTCCAGCGTGGGCCGCGTGCTGTCGACCAGCGCCACGTGCCGCAGGGACGCCTGCTGTGCGAGGAAGAGGCAGTCGGCGCGTCCAACTGCGCCATCGTCTTGTTTTGTGAGATTACTGCGGCTCCCGGCTGCAGCAGCCGCCACCCTGACCCGTCAGCACCGGGACTCCGGCAAGGCCCTCCGCCGGCAGAACACTTGCCACTCCCTGAAGGCTCGGTGATCGTTAGCATGTTCTAGTCCAGGGAAGTACCTTTTTCAGACCTAATGCTATGGCATGCTTAATAGGAAAAACATTGTGTGACGGGCTTTATTGCAATATTCACGCTATTGCCGCGATCTGGACCCGAGCTCACGGCATCTCTGAGGTCCGCCTGCAGAAGCTTAAATAGGCCGAGAATGGGAACCAAAGACCTCGCCCTTCTCGAGAAAGAGCCCTAGGCCAAGACGTGTCACAGGTGGGTCCTTTCAAGGGAAAGATGATTCTACCTTACGTAAGTTTCTCTGGAATATAATAGCAGAGGTAAAGCAAGCTATTTCATTGTAAGACACAGTGTGGGTTTGGTTCCATGTCCGAACAAGGACAATAAAAGAAAAGAAAAGTATGGGCCTATTTTCCTTATAAACATAGATAGGAAAATCTCAAATGAAATATTGGATGCCCGGATCCAACACTGTGTTCTAACATACACACTCACCAGAGCAGCTAAAGTTAAGAAGACCGACAACCCCAAATGTTGGCGGGAACTTGGAGCAACCAGACGGTCAGACGATGTAGGCGGGGAGTTTTGGAAAAAGATCGGGTAGTTTATTATCAGTCTGAACATAGAACTACCCCGTGACCCAGCGACCCCTCTCAAGATGTTACCTAAGAGAAAGGAAAACATGTCCACAAAAGGACTTGTATGAGAAGATTCATAGCAATTTTATTCATAATATTAAAACAAGTAAGAACAGTCTGTGCGTCCACCGATGGGAGGACGGGAGATGCACAAGTGTGGTGAATTCGGGCATTAGGACATGTGACGGTCTGAGTGTCTGTGTCCCTCAAAGTCGCATGTCGGAGCCCGAGACCCAGAGTGATAGTTTTAAGAGGCGGAGACTCCAGGACACGATCAAGTCACCAGGGCCACCCCGTGCATGGGATTAGAGTCCCCATAAGAGGCTGGAGCCTTTTCCAGCACGTGAGGCCCCGGAGAGAAGCAGGGCGCAGCCCTCGCCAAGCACCGAGTCTGCAGGTGCCCCGACCGTGGACTTCCCAGCCTCCAGAACTGCGCACAGTGAATTTCTCTCGTTTGTCAACCACCCAGTCGCGGCGGCCCCAAGGGCTGGCGCAGTCCGCTCTTCATCAGTGAGAAGAAACGGACCACTGGTCCCCTCAGTGACGCAGGTGTACCTTAAAACCTTTACATCCGTCCAAAGGAGCTAGAGACAAAAGGGGGCACACCTGGTCCTCAATCCACACGAAGCTCCAGACCCGGCTGATTCATTGTGGGGAAATCAGAGCTGCGCTTACCCCGGGAAGCAGCCGGTTGAGAATGGACACGAGGGACTTTTCCAGGGGGGGCTGTTTTGCGTCCTTACTGGGATTGGGGCTACGCAGATGTGTGATTTGTCAAAGCTCATCACATGACACATTTAAGATTTGAGCATCTCACTGTATGTAAATTTTACCTCAAAAGAAATAAAAAAGGAGCACACGGGAACATTGAGCTCTGGTTAGTGACGGGCACGCTGCAGCATTTAGGGAACCGGAGCTCAGTTTGCAACCTAAAAAAAAAGATGAAAGTGGCCGGCTGGATGGAAAGATGGATGAACGGATCAATACGTAATAAAGCATGTTTAGTAAAATGTTAATTAAAGGTGGCTACATATATGGGTGTTCGCTGTAAAATTCGTTCACCTTTCCTGTATGTTTGGAAACATTCATGGTAAAGAGCAGGGAAAAGACACATCGTGAGCAAACATGGCTTATCCCAGGGATGCAAAGGTGGTTTAAAGTCGGAGGGCGGAGGGATGCACATTGGCAGACTAAGGGGAAATGCGTAAGGACAAAACAGAACTTGACAAAGCTCAGCACTTGCTCTCCGAGGTTTCTCAGAAAACCAGGAATGAGCCGCTTTCCTGGCTCGAGAAAGGAGCTCTCAAAACCCCACGTGTGGGAGCCACCCCACGTGACGGCGTCTCGAAGCCTCTCCTCCACGTCAGGTACAAGACGAGGGTCCCTGCGGCCCGCGGGACTGTTGGGCAGAGCGGAACAGTCTCCCCCCGGTGGGACTCGAACGGGGACAGCGTGCTCAGGCTCGAAAGGAGGGAGCTAACCCGCCGTCCGTTGCAGATGGAGTGCGGGTATCTGTACGAACGTCCTAAATAAGTTACAAACAAGTGAAAATACCCAAACAGCAGGAGAGCTCGGTACGGTTCCAGATGAAAGACCCCCTTGCAGCAGTACCGGGATTCCTCCACATCGGCAATCGTCAACTGGGAGAAGTAATGACAGGATTAAGACGCGATTCACACCTGCAGCCCCGCCCCTGGACCACCTGGGAGTGGATCCAGCAAAGCATGGATGAGGCTTTCGGAGAAAGGGCTGAATGTCTGTCAAAGAAGAAAAGATAGAACATGTTCACGGGTGGGGGGACTTAACATTTTAAAAGTTGACACATAACACGTCCACGTATTTACGGGGTACACGTGATATTTCGATACACACGTACAGTGTGCGAAGATCAAATCAGGGCGCCTGACACCTCCGAAATTTAGCATCTCTTTGTGTAGGGAACATTTCAAATCTTCCCTTCTAACCATTTTGGAATCTGTGACGTATTGCTAGCCACGGTCATTTTAAACACAGCAGTTCTTCGTGTAACAGAGGCATTTTAATCTCAGTCGAAATTTCACTGGAGCTTTTAAAGGATTAAATTTACTTGCTCCGATGTGCTCAGGGCTGGACACAGGTAGCGCACGGCTAAGAAAGGTTTGGAAAACAAGAGTCGGCCGAAGTCTCATCCTGCTAAACACTACGCACCTACGGAGCCAAAGCGATACAACAAAACCAGATGTGTGACCTGTCGTGGCAGCAGATGCCGAGGACACAGGACAGGACAACTCAGCTCTGTGACCCCAGAGGGACTCCCTGCGGCCACCGCAGCTCCCGGGCCAGCCGCTGGGGACGGGGAATGGCTGCTTCCAGGGCGCTGCCTTCTAGTCTGTTCTACTCCATTCTATTCTGTTTGGGAAAGAAAATGTGAGAAAATGCCCTTGTGCCTTGCGGCCGTAAAGAGCCTTTCACATGAGACCCAACGTCTTCACTGCAGCTGGAAGTTCGTGGATCCGGCTCGTCAGAGCTGAGGGTGTCCGTTGGGCGAAGGACGCTGCGGAGACGCCGGCAGGTGGGACGTGGCCGCCCGCAGGGCTGCAGCTGCCGAGTGACTGACTCGGGGGCCACAAGGAAAGCCCACGCGTGAAACACGCAGAGAAGGGGACGCCAGCAGGCGGCGTGGCAGGGAGACTTCCAGCCTCGGTAGGAATCAGAGAAATGCAGATGTGTGCAGGGACTTTCTGCCTCCGCTCCCCGGATCTGCGCGAACTTGAAAGTCACGTAACGCCCAGGGCTGGCGCGTGTGCGGGAGGGGCCCTCCTGCTCCTCTCAGGGGCTGCGAACCAGTGAGTGGGGGTAACGTGTTCACTGTGACGCAGGCTGGGGGGGAGGGAGGTGGACACGCGGGACACCACGCCACGCCGCGGGGAGGAGCAGGGTCGGTGTCAGCGCTGCACAGCAGACAGGTCTGCACAGACGTGCTGCTCAGTGAAAAATGCACGAAATGGCATGAAACCAACACCCAGGAGCAGATTAAACACACGCAGACAAAACATATATGTGCACATTAAACACATGCATGCAACACGTATACACAGAACACACACAGCACATATACACACGCATAGATGACAGATATATACAATACACACATTCAACACGTATACACACGACACATGCATACAACACATATGGCACATGTACATACAACACAACACATATACAGATAACATATGTGACATACATAAATACACACAGCACATATATACACAATACAATACATATAAACACAACACATATATGACATATACCCCCATGCCAGATACACCCATGCAACACACAGCACAACACATGTAACACATAGCTCATATACACACAACATATATGTGCAACACACAGCACATATGCACACGTGTGCAATGTATGGGCACATGACACATGTGCACACGCACCACCGCCAACTCCCCACCATTCCTTTGGTACCTGTGGGACCCACGGCAGACATGTTTGTCCCCCAGAGTGGCTGCCAAAGGGGGCTGGGAAGGGAAGAGAGCGAGGCTCAGGAATGAGGGTAAAAAGTAGCAAAATGAAATGGCAAAGACTCTGTGCTGGGCGTGATGCTGTGCCTCGAACTGAGGAAATGGGGGTGAGCGTTGGCGGGGAGGAGAGAGGGAGGGGAGGGGGAGGCAGGACCCCCAGTCCGGCAGCGGTCCTGGGGTCAGCTGGCACTGCCCTCTGCCCCCCACGCTGGCCAGGCCTGCTTTCTCCGCATCTCCGACCCGCCAGGGCTGCTCAGGTGGGGTGCGGAGTGCAAGCGAAGCCAGCAGGGGTGGGACGGAACGGGGGGGACGACAGGGGAGCTGCTCCCCAAGGGAGCCCTGGTGGGGAGGGGGCGCTCACTCTCCATCACCCGGGCAGAACCTGGGGGGTCTGCCAGCCCCTGTCAGGCACCCCTGGAGCAGCCTGGTGTCCTCCACTGCATGTGGCCGTGCAGGCTGCCACCACACCCTGGCCCTGCTCCCTGCACCCCGGCCCTGCTGGGCAGCAGGACGCCAGAGCAGCAGGTGGGCAGGTGCAGCAGCTGGTCCCACTGCTCCTCAGTAGGCTCAGCCCTGACACAGCCCAAGAGGGGCGTCCCCGCAGCCCCCTGCCGGGGGGCAGGTTGAGGGACTAGCTTTGGGGCAAGTCTCAGGCCAGGGCGGAGGCCAGGGGCATGGCTCCCCCACTCCTGAATAGTGTGAACTTGGCTCAAACTCTCAAACTCACCGTCTGCAAGCAGCACCAGCAGACAAGCCGGGGCAGTGGCGCGTGTAAAGCCCAGGCCAAGGCGGGGCCCAGGCCTCGCCCCCCCGGCACAAGCGTCCACTCCCATCCCCATCTGCCTGAACCCCGGTTGGCCTCACAGCCAATTTCCTACACTGTGTGTGTTTCTTGCACCCTCTGTGTGTTACAGATAAGGAAACCGAGTCACGGAGTGGCTGGGTAACCTTCCCGAGTGCAGGAGCTGAGCTTTAAACCAAGGCTGGCTGGCTGTCCCCACGTGGGATGCTCAGCTGTGGCCTTGACTGTCAGCACAGGTGGAGAGAGCAGGTCCCTGGGGGCAGTGGGGACTCTGGGGCCTCAGGGGCAAGGTCACCTGAAGGACGCTGAGGCGAGGGTGGCTGTCACTGGGGTGCAGACTGACTAGTGGCCCCGGCTGGACACGGGCCAGGCCGCTGGGCAAGGCGAGGAATCAGACGAGACTCCGGGACGGCGCCCAGTCCCCGGCCCCAGGCCATCTGCACAGCTCCGCCCTCCTCGCAGCCAGCCGCCCCGCTTTCCCTCCAGATCTCCCTGTGGCCACCGCCTGGGGCAGCTACAGTTTAAGCTTTTAAAGGGGAAATATCATGGCTCTGAGGCAAACATAAAATAAACACGTCAGTGATCTTTCCTAGTCCATCAGTTTATGAGGGAACCGGTCAGGTGTAAAAAGCCGGATTAAAGGATGGTCCAGACCCAAATGCCTCTTTAAGGGCTGCCGAGGATGCCAAGAGAAATGTTCTAGAGACACACACTGGGGGAGATTCACAGGGAAGAATTGACGGTGTCCACCCATGACGTCTACTGGCCTCTCTCTGGTAGGACCCCCTTGTGGCTCTGTTACACAGCTCGGTGACAACGGGAGGCACAGACCCACCGTCACATGAGCCGGGAGGGACGTCCAGGGAGGTTCTGCCCATTTCCAAGTCAAAGTTTTCCCCAGTGGGGTCACCTGCCCCTCCCCCTCCTCCACTGCACCTGTCGCAGTGGCTGTTACCTTTGGGGACCCCTTTGTCCCCCTTGGTCGTGGTTTCCCTGCCACCAGCCAGTGAGCCCTGGGAGGGCAGGCAGGGACTTTTGTCCTCGACATGTTGTTCTTGGGCTGGGTCAGTGACGGTCATCGTGACAGCAGCAGGCAGAGCCATGGCCAGCACCCCACGGGCAGCGCCAGTCCCCTGGGTCCAGGGTGAGAGGTGCCACCATTGCTCCCATGGCGCCAAAGCAGAAACAGGGACTGGCTGCTCGGCCAACTCCCCGTCGCTATCCTCACCCGCCGGGAAGCGCCGGGTGGGACTGAGACCGGGAAGTTCGGCCTCGGAGTCTGGGCTCCTGCCTGTCCCTTTGAGTGCCTCTTGCCAGGTGCCCCAGCCGGTGGGCCAAGGGCTGTCCCCAGAAAGGGCCACATGGGAGCTTCCCCCGGGCAGGGTGATGCGTGGGAAGGGCCCCCGGTATACCCACCCCTGAGGGGGCTGCAGGGGAGACCCCGCCTCACAGCGGGTCAGGGCGGCTCTGTCACGGTGTCCCCAGGGCGAGAGACTCTCACAGACCCAGGGCTCCGGGTGGTGTCACAGGAGAATGGTGCAAGACCCTGTGAAATGCAGCGAGACAGATTTTATTTGAGCTGCCACAGCAGGAACAGACGCCTGCAGAGAGCTCCGCCCTGAGCATGGCAAGGGCGGCCGGCGCCCCGCGGTCAGCGGCGGGTGACAGAGAGGGGACAGGTCCTCAGAGGGACTAGATTAGGTGTCAGGGGTGGGAGCTTCTTGCTAAAACGAGGCTCAGCTGGCCAAGGCCAACCGATGTCCTAGCCCAGGAGGGGGTTGGAGGGGCCTGGCTAAAGCTTGTCAAGGACGGAGTCCTCAGTTGGGTGGGGACACTCCCTGCCCTACATGTGGGCCTGGGACACTCCACAGAGGGGGGCTCGGGAGCCCCCATTGCTGCCCCCCACACCCCGGGGAGAGGCCTCGGAACTGGTCCTGCTTCCCCGGCCTCCCTCACAGCCACGTGGCCCCAAAGGTGGAAACTGGGGTGGGTTCAGGTCCCTCCCGGGAGCCCAAACGTCACTCTGTCCCCTGATCGGCCAGGTGCCCGGCCAGCCTGCCTGGAGTCCGACGCGTTGACGACGCTTTGCTGAGTTCCCAGGCCGTGCCGGCCGGCCGGCCACTTCCATGGCACCAGACAGCGACGTCCCGGTTGTTAACGGCCGGGCGCGCCCTCCCACCCGCTGTTTTTCGACCGTTCTCTGTGAGCCGGCCTCCTGGTCTCCGCGCAGGTCCCCGAAGCACACTTTGGCACTTGGACACGTCTTTTGCCGGGCGGAGTGGACGCACGTCCAACTCTGGCAGCTCATCAGCACGCGGGGGACCCCACCCCCTTCCCGAGGCCGGGCAGCAATCGTGGGCGGCTGGGCCATGCATGGGCGGTGGGACCCGTCCAAGGACCCGCGCAGGGCCCCGGCTCCGGCAGAGAGTGGCCGTCTCCGCCTGTCCTCCTTGGCGCTGCGCTGCAAACGGCCTCTGTCCCCGGCCGAGGGCCTGGGACGGAGGATCTCCCTGGCTACCCCAGAACAGGCAGAGAAACACTGAAAATAAACACGATTGTGTAATCCTTGCGGAAAGAATGATTTTGGTTTCATGTAATCCCAGCAGAAACGCTGGAGCCGTTTCAGACTCCGGCCGGAGAAGAGCTTCAGTGGGTGAGGGGCCGAGCGGGCGGGTGGGAGCGGGGGTCCCCCGCACACTGCGGGAGGGACGGGGATGCAAAGCCATTGCAGGGAGTTGGGCTGCTTTGTCCCACCTGCGTGTGCAGCTGCTGGAAGGGGGTCTCGGTCCCCCCCGAGCTGCACAGAGCAGGGGAGCAAAAGTCCAGCTCGGTCACACCTATGGGGGTCGGGCATGAGCCAGACCCCGGCAGGAGGCCTCGCTCCGGAGACCCTGCAGCCCAAGCCCTGGGAGCCCGGGCCAGTCACTGTGGCTGCCCCGCTGGGCAAGACCCTCTGTGGAAGGGAGGGAGGGGTGGAGAGGCTCCCGCTCATATCTTGGTGGGGCACCCAGACAGGGGTGCCCTGGCCCACGGGGTCAGGAACCTGAGGCTTGGCCCCCACAACTTGTCAAGAGAACAGACACCTTACTCCAATCACCACTCCCTAGAAAATTTGGATTTGAGGAAAGCAAAGCAGTGGCCTAGTCACCTTGCCACTGTTTCCACCTGGCTGGGCCCATGGGGTGCGCCTTCCCACGCATGAATGTATCTGCACCCCTAACCGGGAAGGCCCCGACCCCCACACCCATCTCTACCTGCAAAGCAAGTCACTGGCCGGGCATGGTGGCTCACGCCTGTAATCCTAGCACTCTGGGAGGCCGAGACGGGCAGATTGCTCAAGGTCAGGAGATCGAGACCAGCCTGAGCAAGAGCGCGACCCTGTCTCTACTATAAACGGAAATAAATTAGCCAAACAACTAAAAAAATAGAAAAAATTAGTCAGGCATGGTGGCATGTGCCTGTAGTCCCAGCTACCCAGGAGGCTGAGGCAGGAGGATCACTTGAGCCCAGGAGTGTGAGGTTGCTGTGAGCTAGGCTGACACCACGGCACTTTAGCCCAGGCAACAAAGTGAGACTCTGTCTCAAAAAAAAAAAAAAAAAAAAAGCAAAAGCAAGTTGCTGTCCTGAGCACGGACATGGGGACTGCTGCTCAGAAGGTAGCCTGGGCTCCTCCTCATTCCCCAAGTGTCTTCTCGCCCCACCGGGGGGATCCTGGACACAGCTGTGGGCTCCCCGCTTCCCATACCTGGGCAGACACCCGGGTGGGGAATCCCGGTCAGCTCTGAACGCAATTCCCCATCATTCTCCTGAGGGTGACTGCCCTGAGGGCCGTGGTGATGGGGGGCTGCTCCCACGCAGGACATCAGACCCAGGCTGGGGGGCACATGGCCCGTGCAGGGCCGGCCAGCAGCACGGTGCCCCCCTCCTGGGAGCCCCTCCCCAGGCTGGTGCAGGAGGCCACACTCTGCAGGACGGGCGCAGGCCGAGGTTTGCAGGCGGTCACCCTCCCTGGAAGGCTCAGCATCTCACCACCCTGATGGCTGAGATGGGGCCGCTGACGATCCGTCGTCCGGGGAGCCCCTCAGCCCCTTGGCCAGCCGCACTCACGGCTCCCAGCAATTTGTGCTGCGTGGACTGGTTTCGGCAACCTTGGAGTGATTTTTTTTTCCCTCTAAATCTGGGCTTTTCTGTGGTTTCAATTTTAAATTTTTATGTGCATTCAGACAGAATTTGTGTTCAGAAAGAAATGGACTCCCACCTTTCATTCACCAGTTTGCAGGAAAAACAGTGGTTTTCTAGCATGCTGCAAAGTGACAGCCACTTTGCGTGTTTGCTGCTGGCATCGTGAACCCCGGGGTGCAAGGACTGATGCCCATCCACAGTCTGTGCAGTGGCGCCACCTCTCGCGGGTGCCTCAGTGTCCCTGGCTGAAGGTCCCTTCCCTGGGTCTCCCTCAGGCACGGGGCTGGGGCACCCAGGGCTTTGGTGCAAGTGGGAGGAATTCGGCAAGACAAACAGGGCCACATCCAAAATCCCCCCGCAAAACCGTGACCCTGAGCTGCAGAGAGAAGCCGGCACAGCCAGTGTCCCGTCTCTGTCCCAAAAGGGACCCCTAGTGGTCGGGCACAAGCTTCTGCCACCGAGCCCCGGGCCGGTTGCCCCTGCCCAGCCCTGCCCAGTTCACGCCTCGGGGGTCCCCCCAGGTCACCTGTGGCCCCCTGACCTGTAGGACGAGCTCAACAGCAGGGGCGTTCCGGGGCTCTTTGCGCTGAGCACCACAAACATGTCCGTCGCTGTCTGTGTGGCCGGGGTCCCCAGAGACACAGAACCACCGGACGAGGCTGTCATCTGCGTGTGGGGGAGAGAAAGTTATTTTAAAGAATCGGCTCGCAGCTGTGACAGGCTGGAGGCCCAGGCGGGAGCCGGCTCTGCGTTCTCAGGCTGGGACCCTCCCCGGGAGGCGCGGGCTTTCCTCCCACAGCCCTCGACGGCGTGGACGAGGCCCGCTGACGATGCGAGGGCCGTCGCTTTGCTGAGAGTCTGCGGACCGAAACCTTCATCTCATCTAAAGAGCACCTGCTCGGCACTGTCCAGACTGGCGTTTGGCCCAATACCTGGGCACCGTGGCAAGCCCAGGTGACACATGAAACCAGCCATGCCCACCCCTTGCCGCTGTGCCAGCTCGACGGGAAGGAGGCCCTGGTGCCCGTCCTTGGCGTTCTGGCAGGAGCGAGGGCGAGCGAGGACTCAGGACCATGCAGGGCCGTCTCTGAAACAGCGAGGCTGTTGGCGTTTACCGTGATGCTCACGAGTTTCCATGAGGAGGGGACTTGTCACATGTCTCTGAAGACAATGTCCCCCACCTGCCAGGCGGGGCCTGACCCCTGGCCGTGGTAGTGAGGGGAGCAGGATGGGAGAGCTGTCCAGCCTGGGTGTGGGGACTTGTGTGTCCCCAGCAAGGATGGGGAGGGGACGCCCCCACACGTGGCCGGCACTTGGTCTCGTGGGTGTCAGCCTCGTCTTTCTCCTCTCGGGAACGCCCCCGGGTTACCCGGACAAAGCTGGGGTTGGACGCGGGGAAGCGGGGCCAGCACCGGGGCTGGGGGCTCACGACGGCGGAAAAGCAGGGGCAGCTTGTTCCTGGCGCGTGCTTGTGTTGACCATGGGAAATCTTTGCTTTCTGCTGGCGAACCCCTTTGTCCCTGACTCTGCAGCCTCTGCGCACATCCCTCCCTGCACCCCGCAACTGCGAGGGACACTCGGGGGCCCTGGAGCAGCGCCCGGTGGAGGGGCAGCCTGGGATCCCGGCCTGGAGAGGAAAGTGCCCCCGCCACAGAGGAGCAGGGAGGAGGGGACTCAGGATGTGGCGGCCGGGGTGTGTGAGCTCACCTGCTGCAGGTGGGCAGGGAGGGGCCGGCCACCCGCGCCAGGCCGCTGCGCATCCTCCAGGGGCATCAGAGCCGGGCCACAGGGCCCACTGCCCACCTGAGAGGAGCCGGGAGCATGGCAGGTCCCCTGGACCACGAGCCCGTGGGCAGCCCCCTCTGTGACGGTGGCTGATTGGGGCCAGGGCTCATGATCAAGGGACATGCTATGGACACACAGGGGACCTCTAGCCTCATGACATCGTGCCTGAGACGAGGCTTCCCAGGGTGACGGTCATCTCCGGTGGCCGGCCTGGCCTCGGCTCCCGAGGTTTACCTCCCCCCTCAAGTCAGTCTTGGTCTTGAGCATCCTCCTTACAACCCGTCTCCCAGGACAGGCTGAGATGTGCACACAGCCGTCGCGGACCTGCCACCTGTCAAAGGCCTCCACCCCCGGCCAGCACCGATGCCAGGGGGGCTTCAGGGCCGACTGGGGTGGCTCGGCCGGGGAGCATGCGGCCGGCTGCCCTCTGCACCTGTGTGTCCAGGCACACGGCTGCTCATCCGGGAGGGTCCGGAGCTCCGGGCGTCCCTCTCTGCTGGGCCCGTGTGACCTGACACAGCTCACCAGGACACAGAACCACCTGCGCTCTCCTGGCCGTCAGGAGCTCTAAGTAAGAACATGCAGACTTTGGAGACGTACTCAGCTGTGGCCCTTCTGTTCCAGGCTGCTGCGCCAGGAGCTGCAATGCCCGGGCAGCGGGGACGGCTGGGAGCACGCACAGGAGGGGGTCTCCTGAGCAACTGGGACCACACGGCCAGCCTTCTCCAGAAACATCTCGGCCTGCAGCTGCCAGTGCCCTCCACCCAGCTCAGGCCGGGACCACGGCCAGGACAGTTGGCTCGGGGGTGCCGTGCGCTGCCCGTGGGGGGGGCCGACTGGGACCTGCTGCTGCTCTGTCCTGGGCCCCTCCCTGCTGCGCACTCCAGTCGTGGGCTTTGGGGCCGAGCGTGACTCGTGGGTAAGAACCTGACTGGCCAAAGACTCTGCAACCCCAATCCCTGGGTCCCTGGGGGGCCACAGGGTGAGCTCGGGGGCACCCGTCACCCCTGGGCGGTGGAATCGTAGCTGGGACGGCTCTCGAGCTCCCCGGTTCAGTCCCCACCTCCCCCTGCACAGGCTGCAGCCAGCATTTTGAAGTCTTTATAGAGTCTTACTTCCACTTTTCTGATTTATGTTCCTGGGGATGAGTTTTACGGGAAACATTCCCCCAGCTCCCTGCAAGATAAAAGACCATGGCCGTGGCGCAGCCCCTCACCCACCCCCACAAACAGTCAACAGCCCCACTTCCCGCCACGGCCCCGCTCCCCGGGCTGGGTGGCTGCGTCGCCCCCGCCACGGCGGAGGGCCAGGACCGGACTCCCGGCCAGTCTTGCCCTGCGCGGCCTGGCGTTCAGCCTGGGGGGGGGGGCGACGGAGCGGGACCCCTCCTTCACCCCTCGTAGGTGCGATGCCTCCTGCTGCATGCGTTGGCCCTGGAGACAGCTGCTGGGAGAGGGGGTGCTCCCTCTGCAAAAATGGGGGTCCCTTACGAGGTGACGTGCTCTCTTTTCTGTCTCTCCTACCCAAAGTTCCCCCATCCCTTCACCCTGAAGCCTGGTGTGGTGCCCCCATGGCAGCTGGGCACCCCAGACATTTATGGGGTTTCACTGCTCTCCAGGCCCTGTGCCCGGCTCTAGGAGGCCCGGTCATTGCCACGGGCACGGTCCCTGCCCGTTCCCCCAGCCCAGCAGGGCTCACGACACCCTGCACTGGGAATTTCTGGCACCCCTGGCTGTGGGTGCCTGGAGTCGGCTGCCAGGCCCCTGCCTGAGTCTCCGGGACCCACCAGCGCCCCGGCTGCGGTGAGCACGTGTCTGGCTGCGGGCCAGTCTCCGGGTCCCTCAGGCTCGCGGAAAGGGAGCAAAAGTGTCTCCAGCCGTCCCCGACCTCGCACAGGGTTTGTGTGTGAAATGTCCTGGCTCGACTAGGGAAAAGGGGAGAGGGCTCTGGACGCCTCCTGCTGTCTTCCCCAGGGCGGGGGGCCGGGGGTGGCCGTAGGGCCAGCCCGGCCTCGCCAGAGTGCGCCAGACCCCACAGCGCAGCGCCCTGCCCGGGAAGGCTGTGATCCGCGTCCGGCCCCCGCCTCCCCCCAGCCTCCCTTTAATTGCGCCTGACGACTTCACACTCTGGAGCCTGGATGGTGCTTGTTTTGGCTGGCCCTGGCGGCCCATCCTGGCCGGCCCCGGTTGCATAACCGGTAGGTATCCGCTTACGCTGGCCGGCACTCTCGGCAGGGCCCGCAGCAGCGAGGCCTCCACGCTCCCTCTCCGGGAGGTGGCCCTGCCCCACCAGCTCCGGGTGGGGTCTCACGTGTCTCCTGACCCCAGGGGCTGGCTGGCGACGGTCCACGGAGCCTCCGGCCCGGGTGCCAGGCCTGGCTGCCTCTGGCCGGAGTTGGCCGGTGTGGGTGGCGGCGCCTGCCCCTCTGCTCACATCTCTCCCAGCGTCAGCGTCACGGCCGGCCCTGCCAGAGCGCCGCGGGCTCGGGTCAGGAGACAACTGGGGGAGGGCGCAGGTCCAGGAAATCGCCTGCCGGGCGTCCTTGTCCCTGGCCAGGCCCTGGAGCACCCGGGCCCTGGACGTAGTCCCGCTGGCCAGTGGAGGAGGAGGTTCCAGGGCCCGGGGCCTCGGCGGCTCAGCCGCTCTCTCCCTCCGCTGCCGCCGACAAAAGGTGGGGCGACAGAAACAGGAGATTTGAATAATGGGAGAAAATTATTATGTCTTCGCGCGAGCTGGAGCCCAGCCCGCTCCCCGCGGGTGTGATAACTGGGGACGTCTTAAGTTTCCCGCTCTGAGCCGGGGCCGTCCGTGACAATGCCCACATTGTCTCCTATGTCGGGGCTTTGTCACCGATGACAGAGCCCAAACACACGGGCTACAAGGCACGGGGATTAGCACACACTGGGGAAACCACAGACGCTTGGGGGGGGACGAAAGCTGCAGCTAGCCTGGGGGAGGCCGGGGGAGGGAAGTGGCCACTCACCGCTGAGGGGTTTGCGCGAACAGCCTGGGGATGGCTTTGCCCCAGGTGGGTGGGTCGTGGGCACCTGGAAGCCAGGTGGGCATTGCCCGAGGCCTGCAGAGGTTTCCACTGTCGGCCGCTCTGGCTTCTTTGCCTGGGACTGGCTGGGGGTCTGGGTCTTGCCAGCCAAGGGTTTGGATCTGCCCTGGGCGGCCCCTTCTGAGCACGCGGGCAGGTGGGTGCCAGGTCCTGCCCCAGGGAGCAAGAGAGGGACCATCTTCCAGGTGGGCCGGGTCCCTGCCTCAGAGTTAGCTGCGGGGACACCCCAGTTCCCACCCACACAGAGGCTGGTGGTGGGGGAGCCATCGCACCAGGGGCCGCCGGCCAGCTCAGCATTAAGGAACCCACCAGCCCAAGCACATCCTCCCTCCCTCCTGGACCTCGGACCTCCCGGGCGCGTCTGTAAAGGACTGTTTGGGTGAGGAATGGAAAGTGAGTGGATTCAGCCCACCCGGCCCTGCTCTGGGTCTGGCTGGGGCAGGAGTCTGGGGTCAGGGGGCCCGTCTTTGGGTCCTCACCCGAGTCTGCCCCGGGCCCTGACCTCTCCCCGTGCAGCTCCAGACACACTTGCTTGCCCCAGAACAGGCGCTGCCGACTCTGCCCAGGGCCCAGCACAGAGCTGCCCAGAGAGCAGGGCCCACGGGCAGAGCCACTGCTGCGGGCTGGGTGTCTCTGTGCCCCGCACCCTGCAGGCAAGTGCGGAAACCGAGGTCTGACCCGCTGACTCGGGGCTGAGCCCAGCCTTGGCCAGACTGAGCGGCTCCTGGCTGGTGCCTGCACCGCTGGGCTCTCCTGCCCCCAGGACCACCGGTGAGGCCTTCGCCTTCCAGAGCATCACGGTTTGTGCAGCCTCCACAGCTCCCA
Source organism: Lepilemur ruficaudatus (assembly GCA_963574885.1). Classification (NCBI taxonomy): domain Eukaryota; kingdom Metazoa; phylum Chordata; class Mammalia; order Primates; family Lepilemuridae; genus Lepilemur; species Lepilemur ruficaudatus. The sequence goes on along the minus strand of CAUYRT010067727.1, from coordinate 48,290 downwards.
GCCTCGCGGGCAGGAAGGGGACAACGTGGCCCCTCCATTGCCCAGTGGTGGGGCACAGGCACCCCCACCCGAGCACTTCCATCCCTTTGGTCCTTAGAAGCTGGGGTCTTGCCCACGTGCCCATGTGCCAGGGGCTGACGCCACCAGGACAGGGGCCAGAAGCCAGGCAGGGGAGCCACATTGGCCCCTTCTTTGTGGGCCTTTGGGCACCTTCCTTTCGAGAGTTGAGACTGCTGGTGTCCTCTGCCCACAGGTGCCCGAGGGCCACAAGGTCCCCCTGCAGCCAGACCCACCTTGAGGACGGCCAGTCGTCCCCACCTTCACAAGGAATGGAAGCCGCCTCCCAGCCAGAGGGCGGGTGAGGCCGTAGGATGAGGCCGCCCTGGGGGTCCCGGATTGGTGTCCTGGCCCCTGGGGGCCCCTCCCAGATCGCTTGGGCGCTGGCACACTCGTTTTCTGCGTCGGATCACCCAGAACCAGCCTCAACTCTTAAGTGCTCAACTCTTAAGTTCTCCTCCCGGGGAAGCCAGTGAGCTGTGTAATGTTTAAACTGTCAACAGCTGGACCTCATTGGTTTACAAGTTTCCCCTGCTGGCACAGGGGGACTCAGATGGCTACATCGGTTTCCTAACACCCAGTGAGGCCGGGCCCTGCCCTCACCATCCTGGGCAAGGAGGCCCTGTCTCCATGTTTGGGGAAGGGTGGGGGCTGTTTGCAGGTGAGGACTCGGGGATCAGAGGCTCCCCTGCCCACTGGCTCAAGAGCAGCAGAGGTGAAGGGAGCCCGAGAGCCACGTCCCGGCATGGGCTGTCCCACCACTGACCTCCGGAATTAGCAGTGACCCTGGCGGCAACTTCTGGCCTCCCAAGCTGGTGGGACTGAGCCCGCACGAGAGGAAGGTGAGTGCGTGCAGTGGCCAGAACCGTCCACTGAGGTCAGCTTCGTGCCTGAGTCACGGGGCCGGGGCTACAGAGACTCTCCGTGAGCCTCTGCAAGCCGGGGGCTGAGACGCCCCTGTGCACGCAGCCCTGTGCTGACACAGCTCGGGGGCTTCCTTGGCGGGGGTGCTCCACCCATGCCACCTGAGGTCCAAGCCCAGGACTACCTCGTGGGTGCTCCAGGCTGAGGGTTGTCAGCTGCGGCTGTAGCAGAAGCCAGAGCTTTGCCACAGGGGCCACCTGCGATGACCAGTGCCTGCCTGGGAGAAGCATTTGTACCGAGTTCCTCGTAGGTGCGACAGGTGACCCGTAGTCACCTGGGAAGGTGGACAACAGCTGAACAGAGAAGCACGCACCACTCAGAGTAGGGGCCCCTGGACTCCACCTGGGCCAAGCGTGGAGCCACCTGTGAGCGTCCCCTCCCTCAGCAGCCCACACTTGGCCCCTCCATTAGGACCAACTGTGGATTCTTGGAAACTTGACCTTAGCCCCGGCCACTCCAGGACCCAGAAGGGCTGGGCTCTGCAGCGAGGCTGCTGGGGCAGACACAGTCGCACCATCCTCTCCAGACCCTCCCGCTGCTCCGCTGGGGCCCAGCAGGAGCCTCTCCTCAGCATCCCGCCCAACCTCACCCTTAGCCTGTGTGGCAGAAAAGGGTCCCTGTGCCCACAGGAGCTGGAGCCAGGTACCAGGAGGGGCCCGGACCCCCAAAGTCACGCAGGCTGATGTTGCAGACGTGAGCAGTCACTTCTCACTGGTGGGAGAGAGGTGCTCAGGGTGAAAGCGGGAGCTGGCAGCTTCTGTCCCCCCAGAGACACCGTCTAGGTCAGTCTCACAGCCCCAGGTCACGTGTTCTCTGCACTCTGATCCCACATCCTCATCCTCTCCTGCCCACAGTTTTGAACCAGGAACTCCCCCAGCAGAACGCACAGCCTGCGACATCCAAACGTGGCTTCACGGAAAGATCTTGTTCAGGACCAGAGGGCTGGAAGGGGCTGGGACGAGGCCTGAAGAGTCCTCTGACAAGGTCTGGGGAGTGGGAATCCGCACCCTAGAATAGGGAGCTGGGCTCAGGCTAGCTCCTGTGGACTCCCCGCAGGGTCGGAGCAGCTCAAAGCCAGAGGGAGGCCTGTCTCTCCTCCTCCAGGACTTAGCCCGGCCCGGCTCAGCCAAGCATAGCAGCTTCTGAGCGCTACATCCTCATCCGCAAAACCGAGCCACCCCGACAGGAAGGGCTTTGCCAGCGGGACCGGGCTCCGTCCCCTTGTAACCTTCGTGCAAACACTGCTCGAGGGCCCCGTCCCTCCCAGGTTCTCCCGCTTACGGCCAAAGCCCCGGATACAACACAACACACACGGGGGAGACGCGGGAGGCTGCCTCGGGACCTGGCGACCTGGGGGCTCCGTGGCTTTCCTTCTTGTCTCCCGTATGTATCTAACGGGGTGCTCAGAGCCTCCAACCCAAAGTCTCCAATAGGCACAGGCAAAAACAGCTCCGGGAAAGTCTGCTCCTGCTGGGAAGGACGGCTTAAGGACAGACGGCTGCTGGCGACACCCTCCCTACTCCAGACAAACGCCGGCAGGACAAACACACGGCACCTCTGTGGTCTCAGCGGGAAGAGTGGGGAGTTGACCTAACACCGCGCACAGCGACCCACTCCTATGCCACCCAACACGCCCCCCCATCTCCCCCACTGCGCCCCCAGCAGCAAGGAGCCCGAGCAGGTGGTGTGAGCGGCCTCGATCTCGGGTCTCGCCAGCACGGCCTCAGCTCCGCCCGGCATCCGGAGGGGAAGAAGGCGGCGGGATAAATCCACACCGACACGTCATCATTAAACTCTGAAATCTAACCACGGCGAAAACCTCCCGCACACAAACCACCACGTTTTCCACAGGGGAGCACTGAGGATTCCAGACCCGAAACCACGGAGGCCGAGGAACCGGCACATTTTTTCAAGCTCTAAGAGAAAACTGCTAACTGCAAATTCTCCACCCGGTGAGGACGTCCCTCAGGGGGAAGGAGCAATAGAGACATGGCAGGCAGAGGAAGATGAGGGATTTCGTGGCCAGCGGTCTTATCCTCGCGGGCGGCTGAAGGAAGCTCCCTAAACACAAGGGAAACAGCAGCAGAGGCGGCCGGGACTCCGCAAAGGACGAAAGAACATCTGATCGGGTGAGGACGGGGCAGATGCGGCAGGCTGTGCTCACGAATTTCTTCAGTCACATTAGACGGTTGAAGAAAAATATTCTGCACGTGACGAAACACGACAATTACGTTTTAAAAGTGAGGAGGGCGAAGGGCCCTTAGCAGGAGGGAGGCTGCACGCTTCCAAGTGGGAAGATGCCACTGCCCGTGGCTTGTGATGTCACGTGTGTGTGATACCCAGGGCGCCCGCTAGGAGACCTGCACAAAGAAGCACACTCGAGACACACTAAATACATCAAGATGCAACCCTAAAAATGCCCCATAGCCCTCAGGGAGGTAAGAAAGAGAAACAGGGACGAGGAAAAAACAAGCGCAGGACAGCAGAGCGGCAGACCTAAGATGCGACGTGCTGGCTGCTTTAGGTGTGGACAGTCCGAACACACCAGCGAAAACACAGGGGTCGATGCGGCGGATGGAAAACGACCCCGCCCTGCGCCGTCTTCAAATCCGCCGCGTCCTCCCCTCGAACTCCTCACGGGTGGTTGGAGCGAAAGGTCGGAAGAAGACGCACCTTGCAAAGAAGATACATGTACCGCGCACGGTTTTAGATAAATGGGTTTATTTGCTTCCTTCAGGCTGAGTTTCCTGGGTAGAGTCCTTTGTTTCCCGTGTTTCCTTCCCCCTTCCCTCTTTCCTTCCTCCGGCGTCCCCTCCCACCCCCGTCCCTCCGGCCCGCGGTGCGGACCCTTCTCCTCTCCACATGCCACAGCCGCGTGACACCCTCACTCACGTGTGTACACACGTGCTCAGATGCACACGGACACGGGAAGCGCCCCTGCTTCTTTACCCAGAAAAGGTGGGGGTGGAGGTCATTTTATAAAGACTTCTCTGCATGTTCCACCTCTCCCAGTAATATTTTGGGAGAATTCCACCAAATCCATGTGGAAAAATTCCCTTTGTGATAATGTATCCAGCCATTTCTCTACTGACGGCCGTTAACTCTGTTTACAGTATTTGAACCCCGAACGAGGGTGCTCTTGGGAGCAGCCGCGCTGGGCTTAGAGAGCCCTAGACAAATGGTGACTTCTGCTCCTGCTGTCCCCATCTGCAAGGACAGTGGCTCCACCCCTTTGGCTGCCCGGCCTCATGAAGGCAGAGCTCGAGCCCGGTCGTGCCAGGCGGGGGCCACCCGCGAGGACCCACGGAGCCTGGGACAGGGCCACGCCTGCTGTCCCGCCCTCACATTCTCTCACCAACCCGAGGCCCCACGGAATCCAGCGCATGGGCCTCTGCACGTGGCACAGCCTCCACTCGCAGCCTCCACTCACAGCCGGGGCTTCCCAGGGAGAAGGGAGGGAGGCGGGTATGGACAGAACCCCCCCGGAAGACCCACCGCCAGCGCTAGAGACTGTTCCACCGCCAGCGAGAACAAATGGAGCCCCACAGACCCAGCTCGCTGTGACTTCGTCTTTATTGGGCCTCCTCTGAGGCCGGGCAGAGCCTCCCTCGCCGTCCGGGTGCGGCACCCTCAGAAGCATCTTCGCTGGACCACGGAGGTCCCGAACTCCTTGAAGTCCGCGGCGGTGACCCACATCTGCTTGAAGCTGCTCAGAGAGGTGACGATGGAGGCCCCGATCCACGTGGAGAACCACCGGTCGGGGGGCGCCGTGATCTTGATGGGGGTCCCTTTGGCGGCCAGCTGCTCCAGCTCCCTGAGCAGCCGGTCGTCCAGCCCCCGGAACAGGGTGGAGCCCCCGGACAGCACGATCTCCCCGAAGAGCGTCTTCTGGATGTCGGCGTCGCACTGGATGATGCTGCCGGACACCATCCGCGAGAGCCCCGGGTTCTGGACGCCCAGCTGCTCGGGCGCGAACAGGGCCTCGGGCGCCTGGTACAGCTGGTCCCCGATGCTGATGATGTTGCCATCCGGCAGCTTGTACTCGCGCAGAACCTCCTCCGGCCTGCGGCTCAGCTCCTTCTCCGGCTCCAGGGCCACGTAGCACAGCTTCTCCTTGATGTCGTCCACCAGGGCCTTGTCCGGCAGGCACGGGAAGACCCGCCCGCTGGCCAGCAGGAGCCGGGTGAGCAGCTCCGTGATGTCCCTGCCCGCCACGTAGAGCTTGGACACCGCGTGGGGCAGGGAGTAGCCCTCGAAGACGGGGACGGTGCAGGTGACCCCGTCCCCGCTGTCCACCACCAGGCCCGTGACGCAGGCGGAGGCGTAGAGCGCCAGCACGGCCTGGTCCGACAGGTAGAAGGCGGGCACGCAGAAGCTCTCGAACATGATCTCGGCCATCCTCTCGCGGTTCTCCCGCGGGTTCAGGGAGGGCTCGGTCATGAGCACGGGCTGGTCCCCGGGTTTCACGCCCAGCTCCCACTCGAAGAGGTGCTTCCAAAGCCTCTCCACGTCGTCCCAGTCCGTGACCAGGCCCCGCTCGATGGGGTAGCGCAGGTGCAAGACCTCGTACTTGTACAGGGCTTCCTCCCCCACGAAGTACTTCTTCTGATTGGCGCCCGCCGAGGACGTCTGGAACTTGGGGTGTCCCACGACGGAGCTGATGACGTGCCGGGGCCCAATCTCTCCGGAAAGGCCTGCCTTGCAGAGCCCCGACCCATTGTCAAAAATCACAGCCGGAGCATCTAATATGTGTGGGTTAAACATGTCTGCAGCATTCACTCCTGAGCCTCACCAAAATAAAGACGGCGCCCGCGGGCCACTCTGTGACGCAATAGGGGACTCTAGGGTCTTGGGGTGGCTGGCGGGCAGGGCTAGCACAGTACCCGAGAGCCCTCCATCCTCAGCTGCCGGGTGGCTCGCCTTTCCAGGGGCCGGGCCCTGCCAGGCCTCTTGAGGGAGGCTGTCTGATAGGTCACAATCGAGCCAAGGCAACAATTGTCCCCAGCCAGCATCAGAGGCCCTCAGTGGGAGGGGCTGAGCCCGTGCTCCCTACAGGATGAGACGCAGGGAGAGGCAGGCTCTTGGGCAGTGCTGATAAGCCTGCAGCCTGAGGCAGAGGCCTAGCCTGAGAGTGGACAGAGCAGAGCAGCCTGGGCAGGGCTCAGAGAACCAGCCTCTCTGGCCCCATTGTTTGTGGGATGACAAACAGTGCTTCCCTTTGCTAGGGGAACCAGGCACCAGGTTGGAGGGGTGATGCTGGCAGGTCTTTCAAATGTTCTTTTGAATGTAGACTCCTCCAGGAAGCCCTTGGGGAGTTCTTCTCCCTCTATCCTATTGGTCCTTGCTCTCTGTCCCACCGCTCTTTTTCTAGATGCACATCCTTGCTCTGGCTTGAGGTCAGGGCCCCTCATTCCTGTCTGCAGACCCTGAGGTCCTGGCCACGGACCAACACCCAGTGGCCCATAGGGTCGGGAGCCCCAACGGCCCGTCAAGACGTGGCCCTATGGTTTCTCGTCGGGCAGCCCCGATCGGGGCCTGTGACGCCTCTGTGTGTCCACAGCCTGTCACACAGGCCAAGCCCACTAAGGGTCTCAGCAATTGCCAGGTCGTGAAGGGCGGAGGTCTGGGAGGAGACCAGGAGGAAGGCTCGGGGCCGAGGGGTAGCCACCCCAGCCTCGCAGAGAGCCTAGGACAGCGGACGCCGGGCACGCGGACCCGGCTTGGTCTTCCGCTGGGGACGACGGCAGGAGGGCGTCAGACCCACGAGCCAGGACTGGCTGTTCTCTTGAGGAGGCCGGTGGTGGCCTTGGCGAGCATGGGTTTGCGTGGTGGTTCTCCCTCTCCCGCTGTGTCCACATCCCCCCGCCCAGCCCCTCCCCCATGCTGAAAGTTCTCCCGGGGCCACTTCCTCACAGGCCCTGGGCTCCTGCTGTACGTCCCCCCGACCCCTCTGAGACAGTGGTGTAGACACATGGCATAGATGTAGACACATGGTGCAGATGTGTGGTATGGACACGTACAGCCGTGCACCATAGACACGTGATGTAGACAGTTGCCATAGACATGGGACTTTGTGGGCACCACCAAGCCCTCGGGGGGACTCAAGAAGAGCTTGGCAATCCTTGGAGGCTTTTCCTTATAGGACACCCCCAGAAGGAAACCAAGTCAAATGCACGTTGGGGTCAACGTGGCTGTGAAGTCTTTTGTTTTTTACGTATGTATATTTTTTCTTCTCACTGTACCTCAGAATGTGAATCAGGTCTCTGTCTCTCTGTGGCCATGTCCAGCTACTGCACAGCCTTTCCTATCCTGTGCCTGGCAAGGTGGCTGCGGCCTCTGAAGGGCCCCCGAGGCTGATGCCCAAGCGGACCGTGCTGTCCCTCCAGACCCGGCTCTGCACGGCCCAGACCCGCCACTGGTCGTCACTGTGGGGGCTTCTATGGTTTTCGGGTCTGACGTTTTGGGGCGTGCATGTTCCCGGTAGGCCGCTGTGGGGGTTGGGGTGCAGAATGTGTGTCTCGGGGTTCCAGCTTGCTGAGGTCACAAAGACCTGTGGACTCGGCCTGGCTAGAATGTTCTCACTGTCGCCCTCAGGCTGAATCAGGAGGAACGTGGTCCCATGATGTCTAGATTTTGGCCCTAAAAGTGGCCCACAGTGGGAGGTGACATAAGGGTTTGAGGCAGAGATGACTCTTGGGCTAGGGCATGTGGGCGTGGCCCAGTGGCCCAGGACTGGCTGGGCGTTTGACATTTGCAGGTGGGACAGAGGAGGAGGCAGAAAGCGCACGGCCGGGACGGGCTGGTGTGTGGGGCCCTGAGGCTCCTGGCCCCCCATTGCCGTAGCCGTGCTCAGTGACAACGTCCCGGGGCCCAGCAGCCTCTCATCAACATGCACGTCATGCAAGAACACGCAAGCACTCGGCCCCACGCCCCCCAGGCCTGGCTTCCCCATCAGCCTCCAAGTCGGGCCTGGGCGTTTCCACCTGTTGCACCTGTGCTCCGTCCCTCCGTGACCCTGGCTGGCCCCCCCTTCCCCAAAGACAGGCCTGCAGCCTGGAGTCTGCAGCCGGCGAGGCGGGGCCCCTGCAGGGCGGTGGCTCTGAGCAAAGCCAGCTGAGTATTCCCGGGTCCTTTCCCCAGATGCTGCCCATTCTCCCGCTGAGCCTGAGAGACATCCTGCCCTTGGCCTGGGTCTGGCACGCCCAGCACCACCACCCCCGTCCTGGCACCCCAAGAGTCCCGGCAACGGGTGCCCCGTGTCCGCAGAGTAGGCCCAGGAAGCAGCCGCCACTTTGCTCTCTGTCCACTTGGGAGAAGCAATTTGCAGGCAAGAATGGGCTTTCCCCAGGCGCCACCCAGGATTCTGGACATTAGGGACAAGTCTGCTCCTTAATTGTCACTTCTGGGCTTGCTGTTGGAGCCGAGAGCCTCAGGGCAAGGCCGAGTCAGAGCCCGGCATCCAGAGCTGCTGGGCAGACGCTCTGTCCTGACAGTTAAGTGTCCACCGTGTGGTCAGAGCCGGAAGAAGCAGGAAGGATCTTATAGGTCCCCCCACCAAGAAGGCACGGACGTCCTCTGGGGGGTGGCACACGTGGCCATCGAGAAAATTGAGTGGGTTTATGAGCCACGGCCTACGTGACGTTGTGCTGGTTTCCAGCTCCCCCCGGGGCAGAAACTGCAGCCCGTGGTTCTCAGGTGCCTGGGAGCCTCAGCCTCCCTCCCGTCCCGGGTGAAGCGTGGTGCGCGCTGCCTGCCGCGGAGACGCCCCCGACCCCTTGACTACCTGGGAGGGGCCTCGTGTATCTCGGCGCAGGAGAGACCCACGGGCTTCCTTGCCACTTGGGGAGTGCAACGGTCCCCTCGGCAGAAACTCTCGGTAGCCGAGCCAGATGTGGAGTTTATGGGGAGCGCTCCTGGCGAAGGTTGTGTTTGCTATTAACACAAGGACGGTCTCCTCGCCCCGCTCCAATTAGAAGCCGGCCGGCCGGGCCTGCCCACCCCCACCCCGTGCCGGCCAAGCCTTGTAAATCGCTTGAACAAGTTTATGGGCGAGCTGGCTGTAACTCCATCCCCTCGCGGGGCAGGGCTCGCCCCGGGGTGATGCTGGCGGGCCACCGCTTCCATCCTGCACGGGGACACTTGCTCTTACTTCTGCTCGGGTAGTTGGGCCCGGCGGCTGCCTTCTCCCACTCCCACAGGCCCCCGCATCTTCCCACCCCGTGGAGGGGCTGAGAAGCCACTGCAGGAGGTGGACAGACACCGGTACCCTTGGGAGGCTGCTGGGCATCTAGACTGGGGCGTGTGCAGCCCTGGGTCTGCTGGGCATCCCCCGCCTCCCACTGGCCAGGGTCACTCCAGCCCTGGGTCCCTGTCTGCCCCATCATGCCTGGTCTGTCTGTCACTGGTGCCCAGAGCCTCCGCCAATTAGTGGCCAGCAGACTGGGCTCATTAGCACTGGCATCTGGCAGCCAGACCCTGCCTGCCGAGGGCCTGCTCCAGTCGCTGGCAGCCGAAGGACCAGGGTGACCCTTCAGATGACAAGTCGTGCACTGTCCTTGCAAGAGAGAGGCGGAGGAGTGTGTCTGCTTTATGGGGAGTCCAGGGGCCGTGAATAGTTGCAGGATGCCCTGGTGATAGCTCCTCGTTCACCTTTCTGCCCAGCACCCCCCAGAAGCCCACACCCTGAGCATTCTCCCAGGCAGCTTAGCCCTTATGAGTCTCTGAGATAACATTTATGACAGCTCCCACCCATCCATCTGCTCCTCCACCCATCCATCCACCCATCCACCCACCCATCCATCCATCCATCCATGCATCCATCTATCCTCCCACCCATCCACCCATGCATCCATCCACCCATCCATCCACCCACCCATCCATCCATCCATCCTCCCATCCATCCATCCACCCATGCATCCACCCACCCATCCACCCACCCATCCACCCATGCATCCATCCACCCATCCATCCACCCACCCATCCACCCATCCATCCATCCACCCATCCACCCACCCATCCACCCATGCATCCATCCACCCATCCATCCACCCACCCATCCATCCATCCATCCATCCATCCACCCATCCATCCATCCATCCATCCACCCATCCATCCATCCATCCATCCATCCATCCATCCTCCCACCCATCCACCCATCCATCCATCCTCCCACCCATCCATCCTCCCACCCATCCATCCTCCCACCCATCCATCCTCCCATCCATCCATCCATCCTCCCACCCATCCATCCACCCATGCATCCATGCATGCATCCATCCATCCATTCATTCCTCTATCCATCCATCCATCCACACATCCACACATCCATGCATCCCTACACCAAGCCATCAAACTACCCGTCTCTCTACCACTCAGCAACGTATCTCTCCCCCTCTCTCCCTCCCTCCCCTCCTCCTTTCCTTCCTCCCTTCACTGGTGCCCAGAGCCTCAGCCAATTAGTGACCAGCAGGAGTGGCTGGTAGGAGTGGGGGCTCCAGCCTCCCTGGGCAGGTGGGCATCCCTACCTAGGCACACATCGGGTCAAGAGGGGCACCTGGCTGGAACCCTGAGACTGGTGTGTGGGGATACCAGGTTCTAGATGCCAACAGGATGGGGCCTTCCCTGCGGCAGTTTCCAGGGCTCTGTGATGTCCCCACCTGACTGCAGGGTAGGCTGGAAAATGCAGCCCCAGGGGTCTCCCTTGTGGCGTGCTGGGGTAGGTGGCAGCCACCAGTGCGGGTCAGCCCCTGTGACCCAAAACCAAACCCCAGTGGCACCATCCACGCACAGCCCAGTGAGGGTGGACAAAGCCCCACGTGGTGGTCTGGACACACCTGGCTGCTGCTGCCCAGGGGACTGTCCTAGCTTGGCCGCAGATGGGGACTCGGCTTGTCCAAAATGCCGCAGATGGGGACTCATCTCCAGCAGCAGACATGGTCTTCTCGGCTCTGAGCCTGGACCCTGAGGCCAGGGTGCCAGCAGCACCGGTTCTGGGGAGTGGCCTCCTGGCTGTGTCCTCACAGGGCGGAGAACTCTTTCACAGGGACCCTAAACCCATCACAAGGGCCCCACCCATCTGGCCCTCATCACTTCCCAAAGGCCCCACCTCCTAATGTCATCGGTGGGGGTCAGGTTCCCAACAGGGCCCTGCAGGGACACAGGCATTCCAGCCCTGTGGGACTGTCCTCTCCACCTGCTGGCGGCAAGGCCAGGAGTGCAGCTCACGGGCAAGGCCGCCAGGGGCTGAGCCTGGCAGTGTCTTGGCATCACTCCCACGGGCCGGACTCGGTGCCCAGCAGGCAGCCAGGCCGGTGGGAGATGCTCTGAGCCACCAGGCGCCTCCGCCCCTGAGGAACTGGGAGGACGGCAGTCGGGAGAGGACCCCAGGGACAGGGCAGAGCCTCCACCCGCCTCCAGGGGACAGGGTGGCTGTGCACGGGGCAGCCTTGCTCCTCCAGACTTGGAAACCTCTTGCTTGGCATGTGCACATGGAGGGGATGTGGGGACCCCTCCCGCAGGGCATGGCACACGTGTGGACGGGCTGGAGACAGGCCAGTGATGCCGTGGGCCGAGGCGTGAGGGCAGACCGCTGCCACACTGACCGCCTTCGGGGTGGCTTTGTCGCTGTCAATGTTATCATTGGTTTCAAAGGTGCCAGATGTTCGAGGTGAAGCATGAAGGCAAAGGGCACCGTGCACAGGACAGACGTGGCCCCCGCCCGCCCGGCTGCTGCTGCCAGTGTGACCAGGGTTGGTTGACAGCATGTCCCTGTCCCGCACCCTTCCTTTTCCCCGCCAGCGTGTGGAACTCGGTGTAACAATCCCTACTGAGGTATTTCCATCCAATGATTTTTCAATCATTGAAGTTTTTCTGTTTTGTCTTTTTGGCTGTTACAAAGGAAGCCAGGGTGGATTTTCCTGCAGATCCTCCTCCTCACGCGTGGCGTGCGCCTGTGGCGAGACTCGAACCCGGCCCCCGCCCACTGAAGGTGCCCGTGTCTGCACTGTGGATGGAAACCCCCCATTGCCCGGCAGAAACACGCATGTCAGTTTCCTCTTCCCATCCCCGGGGCCTGACGCCCGTTCTTGAAGCATGAGGAACCTCAAATGTGAGCAGTTAAAGGAGGTGCTAAAACCGTAGCACCTGTGTGGTCCTTGCTGGGCTGCCGTGACAACGTGCCACAGGCCGGGGGCTCAGAAACGGCAAGTTTGATCTCAGTGCTGGAGGCCAGAAGCCCAAACTCAGGTGCGGACAGGGCCAAGCGCCCTCGGGGGTGCTGGGTGGGGCTGGGGGCTGCTCCAGCCTGTCTCCCGCCTGGTGGTTCCTTGGCTGTGGCAGCATCACTCCAGTCTTCACCAGGCGGCCCCCCATGTGCCTATGTCCAGGTCACCTGCTATAAGGACACCAGCCACCTTGGGTGAGGACCCTCCCCAGAGACCCCATCTTAGGTCACGGTCACAGTACTGGGGTGGGGACCTCAACATACAAATTTGAGGAGGACACAGTTGAACCGCTGACACCTGCCCAGTGAGAATTGACCGCATCAGTGTGAAGGAAGCAAGTGGCGCTCCCGGCCGTGGCGTGCAGACGGGCATGTGGTGTCCAGTGAGAGGTGGGAGCCTGGCTGGCGCTTCGGGAGAGGCTGCCGCACGGTACAGAAAAGGGGGCGCATCAGTCAGTCACCCCTGCCGTGTAACAGGTAGCTCCAAATGCAGCAGCAGCCGCCACAGCAGACTCTGAGCATTTCACAGCTTTCGCGGGTCAGAGCAGAGTCCGGGCACAGCTCATGTGGGTGCAGCTCTCGGGTCCTCACCAGGCTGCAGCCAGGCTGTCGGTGGGGGCTGAGGTTGGCGGGCCTGGGTGGGCAGGGGCGGTGGTTGGCGGGGGGCCGGGGTTGGGGGGGCCACAGTCTCATCTGAAGGCTCCATGGGGAGGGGGAGGGGAGTTCAGCTCTCTCACTTGGTTGTCAGCTTCAGTCCTTCCAGGTGGGGACGTCCAGGCAGCCTCACGTGGCCTTGGGCTTCCCTTGGGAGGGACAAAGAGAGAGGAGGAGAGATGGGGGGAGAGAGAAAGGGGAAGGAGAGAGAAAGGGAGAGATGGAGAGGGATGAGACAGGAGAGAGAAGGAGAAAGAGGGAGAGGGAGAGCGAGCACCCAGGACCAGCCTCAGCTGGGGCTTCACGGAGGAGGCTGCCCAGACCCCCGCCCAGCCCCCCGCCCGCGTCCCAGGGCTGGACAGAGCACAGCGGGGAGCACCAGGCTTCCCCATCTGGGAGCTCCATCCACTTACAGCCGCTCCGGGACTGTTTCCCCCGCAGAGAAGCAGGGCCTCGTCCGGGGTACGGGGGCGCTGGCTGGGCTCGTGCCCTCTGGGGTCCTTGGGGGCACACTCCGGGGTCCTACCCCCCCCCACTCTCAGCGACAAAGGGAGCGATCCCCGGCGACCCTCCAGCCGCGGCCGGACCCGCCTCCCTGTGCGCGCGCGCCCCCTGCCGGCGCCGGGCGGCTCTGCCCGCGGCCCAGCGCTGCCGCCGCCGCCCGAGGAGCCCGCGCAGGTGCGGACGTTCCGTTCGCTGCTGTAACGGGGGCGACCTGCCTCGGCGGGGAGGGGCCGTTGTCCCGCGTATTGAAGTACCGACCCAGAGGAAGGCCGGTCGGGCGGGCGGACGCGCGGGTCCTTCGCGTCCCAGGAGCGGCCCGTGCCCCGCCCCCACCCTCGCCCCGGACCGGCCAAGCCTGGTGTTAACAGTCCACACCGTTTCAGATGCGGCTCCCAAGACGGGGTCCCTGGAGACGCTGAACAGACGTCTGCACTTAGCCCGTGATAAATAACCAGGGCAGCCCGGCCCGGAGGAGCCCAGATTCGATTCAAATAATTTAAAAGCGGATGCTGAAAGAGCGCTTTGCATCCAGGGGCCGCACCGTCTCCAGCGGAGAAAGAAAAGGCTTTGTGCCGGGGAGGAGCAGCCGCTAACCCTGTACCTGGCGCTGCGGCTGCAGCCAGCGCCTCATTTCTCGTGGTACGAGCGGCGGGCGTGGCTTCTGCTAGGCAGGCTGGGGCAGGGGGAGACCTACGGCCTCCGTGGAGTCCCAGCTCCAGGTGGAAGGGTTTCCATCCATGTGCGGTTGCCGGAGGGACAGGAGAAGGCTCTGCCCCTTCTCCGTGGACAGCCGGGCCGCCCTCCCAGGCCTCCAGACGATGATGTGGTCACCGGGTGCACGACCCCCAGGCCGTGCTGTGGCAAAACTGTGGGTGTTCTGCTGGCCCTGCGGTCCGGCCCCTGTCATGGGCAGGGTCGGCCAGGGCCCAGGGCTGAGGCCATGGGAGGAGGGAGCCGCCGGCGGCCCTGTCCCCTTCCCGTGACCCCACAGAGGGAGACCAGAGGCTGAGTCCCCCCCGGAGCCCAGAATTGCCGCCGACTCAGGCCTGAGAACCCGCAGTTTTGAAGGATGTGCAGACCCCTGTGTACTAGATGCACATCCCCCTCCAAAGACTCACGTCCACCCGGAGCCCCAGCATGTGACTTTATTTAAAAACAGGGTCTTCGCAGATGCCATCAGGTAAATTACAATGAGGTCTAGGGGACTAGGGTAGGCCCTAAGCCCGCTGGCTGGTGTCCACAGAAGGAAAGAGACCACAGGGACCACACCGAGTGCAACGGAGGCAGAGACTGGTGACAAGGGGCGCCGAGCACTGCTCGCCTCCGGCAGCAGCGAGGAGGGGCGGGGCGGATTCTGCAGAGTCCCAGAGGGGGCAGAGCCAGGACGTCTTGATTTGGGCCTTCGGGTCCCAGACTGTGAAGGATAAACTTCGTTTTAAGCCACATAGTCGTGGTGTTTCGCTACGACAGCAAAAGGAAACTCTCGCGTCCTGTTCGTCAGAGCCTAAGCCGTGCAGCCACGACGCGCCTCCGCCTCCCGACGTCCACGTGAACCTGTGCAGTGAGGGGTGACACAGAGGGACAGCAAAGTGTCTCGAACTTCGCCCGGCCCCGAGCCCGCTCCCACTGGTGCTTCCAGCTCCACCGACCCCTTCCGCAGGCAGCTTCCCCGTGGCCCCCGACTGTCCACGGAGATAAAACCACCCCCACCCATGCACTGTTTAACAGTTTTCCATTTCCCCTCTCCCTGACCTTTGTTCTTTGCAGGAGAACCCCCAGGTCCTTCTCTTAGAAGGTATCAAGAAGGTGACATCTCGTTTCAGAGCTGGCTCCTGGCTTGGGTGACGGAGGCCTTGGAGAGTCTCCGGGAGGAGTGGAGGCGGGGGCAGGGGGTCTCCCAAAGGAGCCGGATCCCAGCATCTCTCCCCTAGAGATGTCTCAGGCGACAGCCCATCTGTGACGGGCTTTATTTTCCGACTCTGGGCAACTGGCAACAGATTTAGGCTTTTGGGGGAGGGGATGAGATTTATCCAGAAACAAACGTGTCATAGACCTTATCAGGTGGCAGAACAGACATTTCAGGGCTCCCACCAGTCTCCTGAGGGTCCGCGCCCGCCGTGCTTCCGCCTCTGGATGAGGAGGCAGCCACGCCGGGCCAGGTTGGGGATGTTATGATGGGTGCGGTGTCATTCCGTGGCTCCGAGGAGTTACGCCTGAGCTGAGCCGGTTTGCTTCCAGGGACTGGTGTTGCAGCTGGAGCTTCATGTTCTCCCTTCAGTCCTCTGGGCCTCCTGCGTGAGATGTTACCGATTCTCCTGTCTTCCTTGAGGGATTCCGGCATTAACAGCTGTCGAGCAGCTGGTCTGGGCCCCGTCGTCCCACCGGACGCAGGCGCGGAACTCTGGGCCAGGCTCTGGCACTGGCAGCTCCAGCCTGTGTCCTTCTGTGTGCTGAGTCAGCACCCGGGTCCACACATCAGGCAGAGCCCGGGCTGGGGAGCCGTCGGTCACAGGAGGACCACGAATCCACACTTCACAGCCGCCCTCTGGAAGTCAGTGGCACCTGTCACTTCTGCTCACACTTCATTGGTCAGAGCTAGTCACGTGGCCTGGCCTACCTTCGCGGGAACCAGGAAGGGCAGGTGAGCTGCAGGCCCGCGGATGGTGCTGGGCTTCCCCCCCCCACGCTGCCCTCCAGGTAGTCTGGAGGGTTCCATGAGACACACCTGTCCTAGAACCTTTTCCTTGCTCATCTGAAATTTGAATTTAACTGGGTGGCCCCTGGATGTGTATTGGCTCAACCTGGACGGCCCTCCTGAAGGCCAGCTCCCAGTCATCGATTTCACTGTCTTAAGCTCTGCGGGGATCATGTGCACACAGTTGCTTCCCAACTATGGGTCTTTAAATATGGAAAGACATTTGCAGGGACTAACCAGATTGGAGCTGTCGCCCCGCCCCGGCTGGAGGAAATACTGGAGGGAGAGGGGCGCGGGCAGGAGGGCCGCTGGTCTGGGGGCCAGGGCTCCACCCGCTGTCTGCATCCTTGCCAAAGATTTGCCCGGGAGCGTTCCAAAAGGGAATTCAACCTAAAAATGGAAACTGGGCTCCATGTCCCACTCCCCTCCCCTGCCCGTCTGCCCAGACTCCCAGGAGAGCGGCAATTGGAAAATTAGTCGGCAGAAACTTGCAACATCCACATTGCGCTGGGGTTCCCATGAGAGCGCAGAGGTAAAAATTACTCATGCTCCAGTCTTATCACCAAGTTCCCAAGGTATCAGTGAGATCGGTTCCCCGGAGCTGCCAGCGCTAGAAGAAGGGGGTCTGGAGGGAGGCAGGGCCCTGGGGCAAGGGTCCGCAGGCTGGGGGCAGCGTTGCCGGGGTGGGGGAAGAGTGGCGGTTCTCATTTGCCAGCATAACGGGAAATAAAGCACAAATGCTCCCTCCCTGGCTGTCTGCTCAGTGGCCGAGTCTTTGAGGATTTAGTTCAGTGTGGACAAGGCCAAGGCCCCCACCTTGTCCCAGGGGCCCCTGCACCTCACAGCACCTTCCCCACCTGCTCCCAGCCTCTATGAGAGCCGCCATCCCCACTGGACAACGTACACCATGTGCCCACGTCCCTGCACAGGCACTGAGACCCGTGGGGACAAGCCGGACGGGACAGCCCCGCTGAACCACCATCGGGGTGGGGGGCAGGCAGGAGGCGTCAATAAATTCAAAACAAGATGCTATGGGGGTGGGGAGGTGGGGGGGGAATGTATGCCCAGAAAATGAAATAGGGTTAGCGGACAGACTACACTGAGAGCTTGCTAGTCAGGTGGGCAGTGTCATCCCGCTGAGCCGCAGCTGACCTCAGTGACGAGGCAGAGGTGCCACAGGCGACCAGGAAGCAGCACATTCCAGCACTGGGAGGGAGCGGCATGGCAGAGGCCCTGGGCGGAATGACCGCAATCCGCCTGTTTCTCTGCTCAACTCCAGTGCAGGCTCTCTGGCTTGGGGATCTTCTCAACCAGCCTTGACACAGTACACTGAAGAGGTCCCTGTCGGGGGAACGTGCCCCACTCAAGCCCAGCTGGGAGGCAGCCAGGCTCGGGGTCCAGGACCCGCTGGGCCACGGGCAGCTGTGCATCCTGCACCGTGGGCACAGGTCCCCTCGCACCGGTCCCTCCCCTGCTGCCTGTTCCTGCAGCCGCAGTGGGGGTCCCGGCCGCCAGACGTTGGGGGCTCCAGGGAAGAGCAGCGGTCCCCATGGAGGGATCTTATCAAGTGGCCCCGCGGCCTGGGAGCCCGGGCAGGGTGCCGGCCACTGCACTGCTTTCTGCGTGTGCGGTTCACCTGGGTGCTCAGTCCCACCTCCTGCGAGTGGATGACTCTGCACAAAGGAAATCAGGGCACGTGGGCACCTGTGTGCACAAGATACCTCTGCTCCGTGGTGGCCCCAGCTCCTCAGGACCAAGCTCTGGAGCTGGGGTTGCTGGGCCGGACTCTCCCCGAAGCACCCTCCATGCTGACGACTCGCAGCTCGGTCTGACTTCCTCCAGCCCTGGGGGATGCACACGGTTGGAGGAGCCTGCCAGCCCACCAGAGGGAGGAAACAGCCCCCCACGATGCAGCCCTGGTGCCGGCTCAGAGGTGACGCTCTGCGAACACAGGGCGCTGTCCTTTAGTTGCGGCACACGCCTCAAGCCAGCGGTGGGATGTGGTTCCACAGAGGCAGAACACGTGGACCTGGGAGCCAAGAAGGGGTCACAGGGTGTCCCCCTCACTGTCATCCCCTGTGGCCCACAGGATGAACTATTACAGTTAAGAACACGGACTCTAGAGATAGAGAAATTCTGGGTTCGAATCCTGTCTCTCTGAAGGATTCTGCCACCCATCTGTCCTTGGTCTGGGGACTTTGGGCCCCGTGAGATAAATGCACTCTTGGGACCGCACAGGAGTCCCCGGCCACTGCTCCTTCAGTCCCCAGCTGTCCTGGGCCAGCTCTCCGCTGACCTTGGGCCTGAGAACTGTCCACTGTCTCTGAGTGCCGGGTGCGGGGACACAAGTGGAAGGTGCTGCCTGGGCCCTAACTGCAGTCCCAGGGGTTCCCAGCAGCTGCTCAGCAAAGGCAGCCCAGTGTGGATGGTGGAAGCTCAGGGTCCCTTAGCTCTGCTGCCAGCAGCCCAAACACCCACTCTCCTGTCATCAGATACTCCAGTGTGGGCCACAGGTGGAGGAGGAAGTACCCGGAGACCCCCAGGCCCAGGCCAGGCTCTCCCCCGCCTGCAAGCGAGATTCCCACCCATGTCACCCTCGCCACAGCTTGATATTTTCTGCTTTTACGTGGTGCGTTCTGGCAGCGCATGTGCACGTTGGCGTGAGTTTTAAAATACGGAAAGCGCTCCTTTTGCCACAGGTATTCTGATCATAATAACCTGAGAATACACCTGTTTTTTTTTAAATATCTCAGATATGCCAGGTAAAACATGATCCACACCCTTTAAATGGGAAGCCTAGCTTGCAGAAGAGTAACAGAAATTTCAAGAGGCCCCAAAATGAATAACGTGACCCAAAATAGTAATTGTGTGAGCTAATTCTGGGGCTGCGTAGGGGCTTGTGCCCAGATGCTGGTCTCAGTATCACAGGGCTTGAAGTGGGCTCCCAGGACAGGGAGTGAGGCCTCCAGTTGCCATCTCCCTCTCCCCAGCTGTGTGGTGGCCTTAGAAGTCCATGGCCTGTCGCTCGTGACAGCTGGGAGAAGTGGCAACAGCAGCCAGTGGAGGGGAAGTTCCAACCACACATTCTGGGACCCTGGAAAGCCACATGCGTGTGTAGCACTGTGCACATGCCAAGGAAAGACCCGGAAGGCCCTGGTCTCTCACCTCCGGCTGACCCTGGGATTCCGTGCGGAGGCTGAGGCAGGGTTGCAACTGTTCTGCTGGAGCACCGACGTCACCTCCGCACAATCTGGGTGTCTCACTGCTCTGAGGAATTCAGGGAAATCCCTGTCCAAACCCTAAATAGCCACCAAGCAAGCTGGACAGAGACTTTGGTGGCCATACATGACAGACTTTTTGGAATTGCAGGAAAGCCACGCCATAAACAAATCGCAGCAAGAACAAAGAGCCGCCACCAAAGCTCTGAAGGGAGGAGAATCTGATTTTAAGAGTTGCCGCATTACATTATTTAAACTATCCACTCTTCAACCAAAAATCATGAAACATGCCAAAAAGAACAGGACAGCATAGCCCACAGGTAGGATTAAAAAAATCAGTCAATAAAACTGCCTCTGAGGAAGCCCAGGTGTTGGACTTACCAGACAAAGACTCTAAATCAGCTGTTGTAAATGTGTTCATGGAACTAAAGGAAATCACGTCTGAAGAACTACAGGAAAGTATGTAAATGATGTCTCACCAAATAGAGAATATCAATAAAGCAACAGAAATTCTGGAATTAAAAAGTATAACTAAAATGGAACATTCACTAGATGGGCTCAACAGCACATTTGAACTGGCAGAAGAATCGGCGAACTTGAAGCTAGGTGCACAGAAATGGTCCTGCCTGGGGAACAGAGGGAAAAACGAGTCACACTGCAGAGCTCTTGGGCCATCACGAGACATGACAGTGTACGTACGCTGGGAGTTTCAGATGAACAGAGAGCAAGAAGGAGGAAGAAATTTGAAGAACAGTGGCCCAAATCTGATAAAATCATGAATTTACACATTCAAGAAGCTCAATAAACTCTAAGTAGAATAAACAAAGAGGTCCTTGCCTAAACACGTCATGGTCCAACTGTCAGAAGACAGAGACGACAGAAGAACTCATTCCATGAAGTCGATATCCTGATACAAAAACCAGACAGACAACCCAAGAAAAGAAAACTATGCACCAGAATCCTTACATATATTGATGCAAAAATCCCCCAAAAATACTGGCAGTTCAAATCCAACAGCTTACATACCATACAAAAAAGCTTACATACCATGGCCAGTGGAATTTGTCCCAAGAATGTAAGGTTTGTTTGGCATATAAAGAGCAATTAGTCTAACACACCCATGTTGGTAGAATCAAGGACAAAACCATCACAATCACCTTAAGAGATGCAGGAAAAAAAAATGTGACAAAATCCAACACCCTTTCATGATAATAACCCTCAAAAAACTAGGAATAGAAGGGGAATTCCTCAACCCAATAAACGACACCTATGAAAAACCACAGCTAAGATACTTAACGGTGAAACACTGAGAGCCTTTCTCTTAAGATCAGGAGCAGGACAAGAACATCTATTCCTTTTCAACTTTGTACTTGAGTTTCTAGCCCACATAATTAGGCAAGAACAAGAAATGAAAAGCATCCAGATTGTAGAAGAAGCAAAATTGTATCTATGTACAGATGACATAATCTTGTATATAGAAAATACTAACAAATAAAAACAAAAACTATTAGTACTAATAAACAAGTTCAGCAAGGTTGCAGGATATAAGATCGATATACAAAAAAGCACTTATATTTCTATGCTATAGCAATGAACTATTTGAAAATGAAATTAAGAAAACAATTCCATTTATAATAGCTCCAAAAAGAATGAAAACTTGGGAGTAACTTTAACAAAAAATGGACATAACTTGTACACTGAAAATTGCAAAACATCACCACTGAAAGAAATTAAAGACATAAAGAAATAGAAAGACATCCCATGTTCATGGATCAGAAGAAGACTTACTAGAAAATGGAAACACTCCCTAATTTATCTAAGATTCAAGGAAATCTCTATCAAATTCCAAGCTGGCTTTTTTAAAAAACAGAAATTGACAATATGATTCTAAAATTCATATGGAAACACAAGGTACCCAGAATAGTCAAAACAATCTTGAAAAGGAAGAACAAATTTGGAGGACTCACACTTCCCATGTAGAAAGTTACTACAAAGCTTCAGTAGTCAAGACAGTGTGGTCCATGCATGAGGCTAGACATATAGATCAATGGAAGGGAATTCGGAGTCCAGAAACAAACCCTTAAATTTTTGGTCAATTGATTGTCAATAAGGGTTCCAGGACAACAAGATGGAGAAAGAATGTCTTTTTAATATTTGGTGCTGGGACAACCAGATGTCCACATGCAAAAGAATAACCATATGTTAGGCTATAAAACAAGACTGAATACACTTAAAAAAATTGAAATCATGTAATGATTTCACAATAATCCTCACAATAACATACCCCTCACAATAACCCAATTAAAAAATGGGCAAAGGGCTTGAGTAGACATTTCTCCAAAGAAGATATACATTTAATATGTCAATGTCTAACAAACACCTGAAAAGATGATCAACATCAGTAATTAGAGACACTCAAAGCAATGTCACAGTGACTTACCCTCCCCCTCCCACTAGGATGGTTTTGGTAAAAAAAGGTACGGACAATGGCAAGTGTCGGTGAAGATCTGGAGATGCTGGGCCCCTGCACCTGCTGCTGGGATGTCAAATGGTGCAGCCACTTTTGCAAAAGCTTTGGAAAAATGGTTTGGCAGATCCTCAAAAAGTCAAGCATAAAGTTGCCGTGCAACGCTTCTAGATAGATACCCAAGAGAAATGAGAACATGCGTCTGCAGAACCCTGTGCACGAGTGTCCACAGCAGCATCGTCCGTGCTAGCCGGACGCGGGAACCACCTCGTGTCCATCAACGGTGAACGGATAGACACAACGTGGTGCATCCACATGATGGAGCATCACCTGGAATTAAAAAGAACTGATTTGCTGACACGGGCTACAACATGCTGACCCTTTGAAACATCCTATTAACACTACGGGAGAGAAGCCAGCCACGGAAGACCGCACAGTCTATGACCCCAGTTACGTGAAATGGCGGAATGGCTAGGAGAGAGTCATCCACAGACACAGAAAGTGAGTTGGTGGTCGCTGGGAGCTGGGGAGGGCAGGTAACTGAGACATCACTGCTAATGGGAATGGGGCCTCTTTTTAGAGTAATGAAAATGTTCTGAAATTATGTGTATATATACTGGTCATGATTTCACAGCTCTGAGAATATACTAAAACCCACTGAAGTCTATACTTTAAGGGGGTGAATTTTATGGTGTATGAATTATATCTCAATAAAGCTGTTCTAAAACGAGTGTTTGCTGTCACGGGCACGCCCTCATCAGTGTCTGAGGATGGAAATGGCACAAGGCAGGGGTCAGAGACACTCAAGTTGGGACATTGACATGAAGTGTGGTCCCAGAGCAGGGGTGATTCTGGAGCAAAACCGCTGTGGATCTCCACAGATAGTTTCCTCTTTGAAATAAGCTCACCGTGAAGATTACAGAACACGAGCAGGTTTTAACACGTAAAGTTGATGGCAGGATTAGATCCAGCCCCTGCCAAGAACTCCACCGAGTAGCACTCTTGGACACAGACCTCAGAGTGGGCGTGTTTAAACGGTTACGTGTACACAGACGAGAGAACACGCTCTGGAAGAGAACAGACGCCCCTGGAAAAGCGCCTCCTGGAACTTTCCAAAGGGGCATCTGACCAGCGACGCTCACGGCCCGTGCGCAGATTGAACACGGACGGAGACGCAGGGATGGGAAGACACGCCAAGGGACTCCATCAGAGGGTGTCGGGGAGGTAACGGGACGGACACGAGAGGGAGGGAGAGACGTGACGGAACTGAGGGGAACGCGGAGAGGAGCGGCACACGTGGACCAGGCGTCACGGGAGAACACGGATCGAGGGGAAGACGTCACGCTCACGGTGGTACCAGTAAAGAATTGTTTCCAGAATTAATGGAGGACGTGAATGCTCAGTTTCTGGAAACAAAATCAGCCAAGAGAAAATTCCTTGAAGAACGTGGAGAAGTGGGTGAGCCCAGGCCGGGGGCCGGGCAGGTATTAAACGAGCCTGGTGCCTCTGTGGTGCTGTGCAGGTGGCGGGGGACAGAGGGTGCCACGTGGCCAGGACTTGAGAGCAGCTGAGAACAGACCCGGCCGACAGCCAGCGGGAGGCGAGGACCTGAGTTCTGCCATCGCGGGGAACTGACACCCGCCCCAAACCGAGAGAGCCTCAAGGGGATCCCGATTGTCAGAGAGGAGCACACCCCGGCTGACACCTCGATCATAGCCTGTGAGGTCCTGAGCTGAGCACTCAGCCAAGCTGGGCTGGGACTCCTGTCCTGGAAACCCAGACAACAGATGAGACCGGAGGTGCCCTGGTAACGTGTCATGCGGTGCAGAAATCAACCCCACCTCCTCTCTCCGGTTGCAGCTGCCGAGCTCCACTCTGCTTGGTCACGGGGCAGACCTGTGTCTGGACCACCTGGCGCTTACGCGGGCTCTGCGGGTCGGGGTGCAGCTCAGCAAGGGAGAGCGTTTCTAATAAGTTGAGCTGGGCCAGTTTGACAGCGACGTGGGAAAAAAGATGAGACCTTACCTCCCAGCATGCAAAAACATCTTCCAGGTGGCTGCAGCCCAGAGGTGAAGGAAAACCAGGAACGCCCCCGAGGATATCCTGGGACATCCGCGACCGTGGGCGGGTCTCGGGCATCCGGAGTTTGAACAGAGCGCTGGGCGCTGACTGGAAGGCAAACAGCAGGGAATTTCGTCCACTAGAAACGCCATCCTGAGAGCGAAAGGCAGGCTGGGACCTAGGACAGGACACGTGGCAGTAACTGGCCGAGGCTGTGTCTGGAGCACACAGAGAACCCGCACGAGTCACTAAGGATAACAGGCAACCTCATCGAAGGACAGGCAAAGGTCCTGCTCGGGGTGTTTACGGGAGAGGAGCACCAAATGGCCAGTAGACAAAAAAATCCCAGCCTCGATCATCAGGAAAACGCCGATGGGGACAGCGACACGGCTGCCACCACAGCCCACAGCGTGGCTGATCTAGAGAGCCGCTGTGCCCCGCGAGAAGGGCGTTCGCCACAGCCACGCCTTGCGAAGCTGCCTGCAGGTCTGTATACACCTGGGACACGTGGCCCCGCCCAGAGCTCCGCCCCGGGCTTAAACGCAACAGAAGCGGAGCACGGGCACCTGGGAAGGCATCGTGAGCGAGTCAAGAGGACCCTTCTCAAAATGTTCTGAACCTGGAAGCACCTTAACCGTCTGTCGGGACTCGAGTGGATAAATAAGCCCTGCATTTAGTCGAGGGGACAGTAGAGGAGGAGTGGGAGTGGCATTCCCACAACAACCCGACGCCCTCACAAACACGCCCTCGCACGAAGGCGCCCACCCCAGAGTGCCGACTGCGGGTCTCTGCACGTGCCCAGAGCGGAGACGGGCAAGGGACCGCATCCCGCTGGGTGGCTGCCGCCTTCGTGTGCAAGGCGGGGGCAGCGGGAGAGACCCGGGGCCGTCTGGGATTCCGGATTGTTCTGTTTCTTGGCCTGGAAGTGTCCGCTTTGTGAACATTCATCCAACTGCTCATTTACCATTTTTCATCTTTTCTGTATGTGTGTTGTCTCTTAATGAAATATGCATTGAAAAAAAACAAGCCACAACAGGAAAAAATAGAAATGACAAAACACGCCCGTGGAAATGGGTGGAGGCTATGGGGGCGCGTTTCACGGAGGAGGAAACACCACCGCGGCCGCGGGGCATGAAGGGACGCGGGCATGAAGTCACCAGGCAGGAGGGAAGCACAAATTGAAGGGAAGGTGACCCAAGGGGGCCCGTCTCACGGGCCTCGGTGCCAGGAGGCGTCTGCCCACCCCAGCTACACGGCGCGAAGTGGCATCTTCTCAGCACGGGCCCAAGCCACGCAGAGCAGGCCACGTGCTGCTGTGATACAGAAGGGTGAAGACCAGGTGTGAGGATGGCAAGGACCAGAGCAGGGAGTCCACAGAACAGGGTGCGGCTGTCCGTGGCTGTCCGTGGCGGTGGACCCACTCGCAGGTGTGAGCCTGCTCTATGTGTTGTTCCCAGTCTCTGCTCAAAGCCCGACAGGCTCCAAAATTCCCGCCAAGAAGACCCTGGGTTGGGAACTCAGGCGACCGCTGAAGCCTCCACAAGGTCCCTCTCCTGCCCTGTAGGCCCCTGGCAGCCCGGATGGGGCCCAGATGCCCTGGCGCGGGCACCTCCGCCAGCCCCGGTGTTTGCTAACATTTCCCCCTGTGGGTGTGTCTGGGTGGGTGCATCCTCCCTCAAGGACTTCTCAGGTCCCCAGAGGCACAGACCTGAGTTCTAGTCCCAGATCAGTGAACCAGCAGCACCCTGGCTTCCAGCAAGTTCCGCAGTCCCTCTCACGTTACCTACTGGAGGGCTGCACACCACCAAGCACGCAGCACACATGGCCTGCTGACAGCCACCTGGCAACCTGAAGAGCTGCGTGTGACCCTGAGCTCCCACTTAGCTGGACCGAGGTCAGGCCACCTGGGCTCTGCTTGTGGCCACCACTGACCACCGCTGTTGTGACCCTGACACCTTCTGTGCTGATGCCACAGAGCACGGCCTGGTGGCAGGGCCCTGAGGCTCGTGGAATGCTGGGACCACAGGTAGGGGTCATGGCCCACAATCCCCAGGGCTGGGGCGCTGGCAGAGGGCTGGAGGGCGCACTGGTGACCCAGAGGAGGACGCGGGGGGTGGGCCAGCCCCAGCGAGTGCCCCTGACTCTCACTTCCCCAGAGCCGAGCCCTCTCCCCTCGCCCGCCAATCATCCAGAGGTTTTCCAGAGCCCGTGCTCCAAGGGGGATTTCTTGGGGGGAATTTGTGGTAGGCAGAGGGGGAGGGCCTCCAGGTGCCAGGCAGGGTCCCAGACAGACGACCCATTCTTCACCCTGCCTCTGTGCGGGAGCAAAGTTTACTTACAGATTTCCTGGCCCTTCCAGTCTCTGCTGAGCCTCCACCACCCATCCAAGCCCGCACAGCCTACCCCAGAGCCCCTCCACCAGCCGCAAAAGCACATGCAGCAAACGCAGCAGGACGCAAAGGGGTCCACACACAGCCGGGCACTTAGCAGGGCCAAGTAAGTGTTTACTGATGAATGGATGGATGGTGGGCGGTGGGTGGGTGGTGGATGGATGGTGGATGGATGGATGGTAGATGGATGCCTGAATGGGTGGGTGGGCAGATGGGTGGATAGGTGGATGGGTGGGTGGGTGGTGGGCGGGCGGAGAGTGGGTGCACTGGTGATGATGGGTGATGGGTGCATGGATGGGTGGGCAGTGATGGATGGAGGGATAGTGGAGGAAGGATGGAGGGTGACGACGGGTGGATAGATGGATGGACAGACGACAGGTGTTGCAGCCTTGGGTTCTACTCGAAGCAGAGGCTCCCTTTTGAAGTGTTCATTCAGATTAATCTCACCAGCAGCTCTCCTGGGGCTCAGGAGTCCCAGAAAACGGAAGTCCTCACTGCCGGGAAGCCGTACTCACTTTAACTCTTGCAAGAGAAACAACGTTTGAAGATACCCAAGGCCGTTTCCAGGCCTCGGCAAGCCGGGTCCGCTGGCTGAGTAGAAACGGGCTCTGGGTTGGGCGGGGGCTGCTGCCTGCCCGTGGCCCTGACTCTTCTGAAAAAGCAGAAGGCAAGAAAGGAAAAGCCCATTCTGCTCAGCAATGTGCTAGAACACAGTCAGCCCCAGGGAGTTTCCTTCTAGATGGGAAGACGTGGCTAGTATGATTAAAATAGGAGGATGCCGTCACATAGCTGCCGTCTTAGAGCAAACGTGGGCACCTGTTGTCGGGGCAGCGATGGGTCAGTGGGTGTTGTCGGAGGGCGAGCGGCTTCCCAGCCCAGGGAGGGCACCGGCAGCTGCTGGACAGCCCCGGTCGGTTCCCAGGGCAGGGGTGACTCTCAGGTCTAACATGCTGCTGGGTTTTCCGGAAATGCCACAAAGCCGCTACCCAGGGGAGAGGAGAGACCAGCGCCCACGAGGAAGAGCTTGCCAGTGGCGGGGCATCTTTGTATTGTACCCAACAACGTGGCACGGAGCTCTGCAGGCCGCGCACCGCGGAGGTTCCTAAGACCCGTCCTTGGTCTGTTGTGCAGCGCACTAGTGAGTTTTGTACATGCCAATAAAAAAATAAAAGCCACTATTAAAATCGAACCCCTGGCACATACCTGGTTTAGATCACATGGGAGCTGGCCTTTTGCACTGGAATTTGCAGCATCTGTTCCAATTAAGCCTTGTTTTTTAGCTTAAAGATATTAGCCGGATCACTAGTGTTCTGTGTGGGGCATGAATAGCGCATTGTTCTGCCCGGGCAGCCCTGCAGACGCGCAGACACCATTAAACAGCTTTGCGGCCCAATTAGAAGTGGAGGTGGGCCGCGGTGGGGGCGGGGACTGACCGCCGGGCTGCTGCTTTATGGACGCCGCGCTGCAGCGGCTAACGGGGACCATGTGCGGCTCGCCCGCCCGCCCCGCGAGGGGCATCTGCTCGAGGTGCTGCGGCCGGAGCAGGGTGGCCGGGCAGGGAGGCAGCAGCTGCCCGTGGGGCCTGAGGAGGACGCTGGGCAGAGATGTGGGCTGGAGAGCACCAACGGGGGGAGGCCCGGGTGGGGGCCGCGCCATCTGCCAGCCGTGGCCCTCCCCGTGGCAGTGCAGACACACCCAGACACACGCACACATACAGCACGCTCACACACGCTCACATACACACACTGCCACACACTCATGTACACACTCACCCAACCACACACACATCACACTCAGACACACACACACACATACGTATCCTCAAACACATTCGCACACACTCCCAAACATCACACCCATGTACACACTGACACTCATGTGTACACCCAGACACACACACAGACACCACACGTGCACACTCATGCACCCATGCACTGCACACATGTTCACACACACTCGCACACAGACATGCTTGCGCACACACACACATGCTCACATACACACTCACACACGCACATGCAAAACTGTGGGCACCACACCGTGCTGTGGGCACCATCTGACCTTCCTGCTGCTATCCCAAAGCTAGAAACACATCCCGGCCAGCTCAGGTGCCAGGCAGCCGGGTCCAAGCACCGCTGTCTGCGTCGGGGGTCCGGGTTCCATCCCTGGAACCACAGCGCAACCAGTCCCTGCCAGCAGGCCTCACAGATGTCGCCAGAAAGCCACGCCCTGCCTCCCAGCGCACTCGCCGTGGGCTCTGCCCGTGGCGGAGCTGAGGCCGCTCCGACCTCTCTGGATCCACCCAGAGAATGAAGCACAGTCGGTGCTGGTGACGCGGGCAGCTCAGTTTGTGGCCGTCCTCTGTGCCGGCCGCTTGTGGACTGCGCACCTCCCTGCATGCCCATCACACGTCAGCAGACTTGCAGAAAGTGCCTGGCCTGGGCAACAGGACATGCGGAGCACTTCCTTTAAAGCGGAGGCTTCTCCCCTCCCCAGCCTTGACGGTCACCCCCGGGAAAGGGCCCTTCCCCTCCTTCCCCACCTGACCAGCCACGGTTTTCGGTCCCTCTGGGCTGGGGAGAGCTGGATGGGGTGGGAAGGACCAGGGTGGGCAGAGTCTCTCCAGCGCCGGACGTGCTGGCCCGGTGCCGCCCTCCTCCCTGGAGGTCACTGCTGCTGCAGCCCCATGTCACAGCAGAGCAGACGGAGCCCCCGAGGGGCCTAGTCACCCGCCCAGGGCTGCGCAGCAGGGAGTGGCGAGGCGGGAGTCCCCCGCTGTCACCCTCCAGCCGTGGCCTTGGGCCCCAGCTGCCCTGGAGCCATCAAGCCTCCCATTATAAAAGCTGCTTCCCTGCCGCTGTGAACCACGGAAACCACGGCACCCACCAAAGCCGCCTTCTGCTGAGACGTGGGCCACTCTGCAGCAGCGTGGACGTGACAGGCACGCTCCTCTCACCTCTGTCCTGACTGCGTGCTGGACACAGGGGCCTCGGCAGGACCTGCCTTGTTGCCAACAGGCATTTCCTGAAGATTCTTCCAGACAAAAGGTCTTTAAACAAATTGTCATAGTCATGTCTCTAAGGGGCAGAAGCAGGTTACAAAGGGCACGGTATGCATGGGACATCCAAATTTTCCAAAAGCAAAAAAGGGTAAAGAGAATAGATGTTAATAATTGCCATCAGGTTGAGCCATGTGCAAGCGCCATTTTTGTAGCAGGGGTGACTGACCGTCGGCCATCAGCCGGCCCGCGCGGTTCGACTGGAGACGTGACGGGGGCGTGGACGGCAGGAAGGGAGGACAGACGGTGGGTGTAGGAAAAGAGGGAGGGAGGGAGGGGGGAAGGTGGGAGGAAGGAGGAAGGATCAACGGATTGGTGAGCTGGTGAGTGGGTAAGTAAGTAGAGATATGTGATGGAAAAATACTAGAAGAAAATATCACGAAATGGGATTGTGAATATTTTCTATGTCCTCTCCTTGCTTTTCTATATTTTCTAAATTCCCCATAGCAGCATATGTAGCTTCCAGAATCTGGGAAAAACACAACCATCCCAGCACTGCTCTCCTCCCGGGAGCCAGGGGAAGGGACTCTGCGATGCACGGGAAGCCGGCCTGGCCCGGCCGCGGGTGGGGAACAGAGGGGCCTCTTTCTCCTCACACGCTGGCTGACAGCCACTGTGACATCACCCGTGGCATGTAACCCAAGAAGCGTGTGGGCAAGTGTCGGCGCTGATGGATCACGCGTGCTGGTGTCCTCTCCCAGGGGGCTGGCCCCGGGGCAGTAGCCGGCCACGTCTCTCACCAGCGACGGGGGTGGGCTGCGTCTCCACTCCACAGGCGCAGCGCAGGGAGAGCCCGGTGGGGTTCAAGTTTCAGACGAGCACACCGGGCCCAGCGCCAGGGCATGGGGGCACCTCGCATTTATCGGGGTCCCCTTCCAGGGTCTCCCCCCCCCTGAGCCCTCGCCCCTGGCCCTGCCTGGCTCCCTGGGCTGGCCCTTCCCCGCAGAAGAGCAGGCGGACAGTGGAGAGGGTGGGGTCGTCCAGGCACCCGAGCTGCCCGGACAGGTGGGGCTGGAGGTGGCCGGGGCCGGCAGCTTGGCCACACCCCAAACAGGGAGGAACAGCAGCTTTGTTTGTCAGGCGTCTGCCAGTCCCACCTCCTGGCTGTGGGCTCAGTTCTGCTCAACTTCTCAAAGCCTCAGTGTTGCGGGCTGTAGAATGGGAAACTGCGTCTACCCTGAAGGGTGGTCGCAGCAAGGACCTGAGTGGTTAACTTGGTGCCGGACCCAGGAGGTGACCTGCCAGTGGTCCTGCCTGGTCACCCGGGACAGGACTCAGAGCTTCCGTCTCTGGTGGCTTTCAGGGACCACACGGCTGTCCCAGCCCTGGCACCAGACCCCCGCTTGGCACCTGTCCAACCCCCAGGAGTGGGCTCCCTGAGGCTCCTTTTCTCATCACGCAAGTGCTGAGCACACGGGTCTCCCGCAAAAGCGCCGGGTCTCCCGCAAAAGCGCTGTAGACACCATATTGCCCGCAGCCCATGTGTCTGGAGGGCGGGGGAGACGGGCACCCTGTGCTTCGTGACCTCCAGGTCTTGAAGGTGGCCAGCCGAGCAAGCCCAGGCATCCTCATCCGCTTCGGTCAGGAGAGACGAGATGCCTCACGGTCCTGACTCACCGGGGAGGGTCCAGGCCCCGCACGGAGCTCTGTAAGCACCTTGGCGGGTTTCTGGGCAGCTCCCCTGGAGATGGGACCTTGCAGAGGGGCAGGCGTGGACCAGCTGCGTTTTCTGACCCTTACAATGGCCCTGTGAGCCAGATACTGTTACTGTTCCTGTTCTCACGTTAGCCCTGAAGATGCTGGGGCTGCTCAGAGAGGTGAAGTCACATGTCTGAAGCCACACAGCTTCCAAGCTGCAGAGCTGGAATTCGAGCTGGCCCCACCTGCCCAGCGGACAGCTTCCTGGTGTCAGGGCCGAGTGGCCCAGGCCAGGCGCAGGGTCCCAGCCACCCCTGGGGACTTGCCTGCTGGCACCGCATTCGCTAACGCAGCTCACAAAGGATGTTGAAGCAAAGTCAATTCGCAGTAAAACTGGCCATCTATTTTGGGGCAAGAACAATTACCTTTGTGTTCAAGAGAAACAGGGAGAAAGCGCTTATTTAAATTGCTGTCTTGCAACTACCCGAGGAGCTATTTTCAGAAACCATTCAAACTTTTTTCTTCCTCTCCTGGAGAAATCCATCCACCTCCACCCCACCCAGCGTGCGTCGGCCCCGGCTCTGGAGGGCACAGGCACGCAGAGCTGCGGAGGGAGGCCGGCGCGCAGGGCCCGGGGAGCCGGAGGCCGCGGAGGCCTTTGCGAAGCCACTAAAAAAACAGACCTGTGGGATCGCGGAGAGAACGCTGCCTTTTCACCACGGGGGCGGGTGGGGAGGGATAGGTCAGGCCCCCCTCGCGCAGGCAGTTAAAATGTACACGCGGCCCCAAATCACATTAAATATGTTAAGCAAACACACGGCAGGCGGCGTGGATATTAGGTCATTTCTCATAAATATTAATACCGGAGTTTTCCAACGGGCAAAGTTGAGGAAACAAAGATGCCTCTTCACTCGCGGCCCCGTGTACGCGGATCCGCTGGAACGGGCCCAGCGGAGCGGGGGAAACTCAAGCACGCTCAGCCCGAGAAACCTCCTCTGCACTCTCACGAGAGCTGCCAGTTGTGGTTGGCAGGAGGGAGAACTTTCTCCGGCCCTGGGCTCGCAGGGGCAGGTGGCACGTCAGGGAGAAAGGGCGGAGCGCGGGCCGGGACGGGGGCCTGGGGCTGCCCCTCGCCACCCCGCAGGCCCTGCCTGGCCCCGCAGCCCGCCGAAGGTCCCTGAAGGAGCCCTGGCCCCAAAGCCAGCCCCGTCACCTCCTCTGCGACGCCTTCTCCCCAGGCTCCTGGGTCACCCCTCTGCCAGGACCCTGCCTGTGTCCCGACGGGCTGCCCTGCCCAAGGCTCCTGGTGGGGGAGCTGAGGACGCCAGGCGCCTCCAGCAGCACCGGGCACTGGGCCCCTCTCTTCAGGGCCGGCTCCCTGCGCTCTACCTGCCACGGCTCACGGCACCTGCATGGCCCAAGTGGCATATGAGCGGCTG
Source organism: Lepilemur ruficaudatus (assembly GCA_963574885.1). Classification (NCBI taxonomy): domain Eukaryota; kingdom Metazoa; phylum Chordata; class Mammalia; order Primates; family Lepilemuridae; genus Lepilemur; species Lepilemur ruficaudatus. The sequence goes on along the minus strand of CAUYRT010067727.1, from coordinate 15,964 downwards.
AGCGCTCGGCCCCCGAGCCCCAGCGGGAGGGTGGGGCTGCCCTGCCCAGGAGGCAGCCAGGCCCGCTGGCCCCAGGGAGGCCGAGCAGGGGCAGAACAGGCCAGTCTGCAGCGTCCACACTGGGCACAGCCTTAGGACTCCTCACGCTCAGCCCTTGCAGTGGCTGCACCAGTAGCTTCTGTCTAACTGAGCCTGGCCGGGCCAGGAACCTGGGCAGAGGGGAGCAGGGAAGAAAGCAGCATCATGAAAACTAGCAAGTGTCTGCCCAGCGTTCGCCACACAGGGGCCGAGGGCCCCCGCGTGCCTCCTGGGCTGTGGGAGGGGCTGTGGGCACACCTGTCCAGGCCTTACTGTCCCCAGCGCATGATGGGCCTGGAGGCCACCCCGCCTCCTCCTCAGCCTTCAGCGCCCACCGCCCCCTGTGCTCTCAGACCTGCACATCTGAGCTCCTCGGGGGGTGGCCTGGGCCCTTGGAGCCACCGTCCCCACCCAGGACCCCAGTACACTGCTGGGCCCGGCAAGGTGCACAGGCTGACCCCGCTGTGGGCACAGGCTCTGGAACCAGGTGCACGTGCCCTGGCCTCTGTCCCAGACACCTGCCGGCCAAACCGCCCCGGAAAGGGCTCCTTGCTTCCCGGACCCCAGTGCACTTACTTTTTATCTGGGAGGACGGTTGCAGGTTCAGTAATGTAACACAGGTAAAGAAAACCCGTTTGCGATTTAGTTGTCCAAGCCAGAGGCAGGAAAACCAAACAGGGAGCTGCGTCTTCACAAAGTAGAAACCTGTCACCTTCGAATCCCACGCCCAGTGAGAATGTGTCACAAAAGCCACGGAGGAACAGAGACGTTTTGGACTCTCGACATGGAAGGAATCCGTTAGCGGCACACTCGCCCCGAGGGACAGGGAAGGATGGAACCACTGACCGGTGCTGCGCCCGGCAGACCTCACGGTGACCGGGAGGGAGCAGATGGACAGCACACGCTGCCTGGGTCTGCGGGACGCTGGGAGGTGCCGCCTGGTCTGTGGCGGGGGTGGGGCAGAGAGCGGGTGGCAGCGGGGAACAGGGGACCCTGGGGTGGTGGAGGGTCCGCAGCACCGGCTGTGGCTGCATCGAACACGCGTGTGCCGGAGCCCACCAGACCGCGCACTTCCAACAGCGCCGTTGCTTATGGGTCGACTGTCCCCCGGTAAAGCTATTTTTAAAGGACACGGGGCACCACTCGGCCCTGGTGGCACACAGCCAGTCGCCGTGAGCCTGGGTGACAGGGACTGGATAAACGAATGGGTGAGCGGGGGGCTCCGGCCTCCCCCACACCCCGTGTCGGCCCATTTTGCAGACGAAGCTCAGGCGGCCGGAGGAGCACCGCGGGAGCCCGCCCGCCCGCCAGCCCCTCGCAGGCCCCTTGTCCAAGTGCCACTGCTTGGAAGAGCCTCCCGGGACTCTCACTCTCGCTGGGTTATTTTTGGAAGCTGTTAATGATTCTGTTTGCCTTTCCAATGACCTCAGACGTTCCGCTGCCCCGGCCCCCTCCCCTGCGGCCGTGCGCCCAGCTGCCCTGCTCCCTCGGAGCTGCGGCTGCGGCGGGAGGCCGAGGGCCTGGCTCCCCCCACACACCTGGCTGCTCCCCGGTGCCTGGGTGAAACCTCTGGTGACGGGCAGGGTGACAGAGGCCGGGGGCCCAGCGGTTAGGGCCGTCCTGCCACCAGCTGCTCAGCCAGCCTGGGCAGGTCCCCCGCCTGCCTCAGTTTACTTGGGTGATCACAGCGGTGTTGATGGGACCACTGGTCACGAGGGTGAGATAATCGGTGCTGCATCATCACGGTTGGTGACAGGGCGGTGAGACGGCCAGGGTCTGCTCCTCGCCTGGCCCCGTCTGCTCCGTCCACGGCCGGGCACTGGGGCTGGGCACGGGGTCCGGGCTCGCCCGGGGCCGGCTCAGTGAGGTCCAGCAAGGGCGTCAGCCGCCTTCCCCTCGCGCTCATGGGGAAAATGTACGTGGCGTTTTATTAGCCCAAAGCCGCTTTCCCCTTGATTTCCAAACCCCTGTGTATTTATAAAGGAAATTTAATCGGGTTGTTTTTCATTCTCTCACACTTCACTCATCAAAATGCTATTTGGTGAGAGCAGGACCAGACCAAGGTGCCTCCGGAGCCGCCTGCGAAAGGGCCGCGCGGGGCTCGTCGGGCACGACGCGGCCGCCCAGGAAGGACACACTGGGGCCGGGGACGGTGCTCCGTGCTCAGAGCTGCCTCGTCTCCTGCCAGCGGGGTGAGTCCCACAGGGTGGACAGCGCCACCCTCTCTGGCCAGCCACGGTCCCTCTCCCCACCGAGACCCCCAGGATCTTAGAGCTGAGACCCTGCATCTGCCAGGTGTGGCCCAAGTCCAGCCTGGCCCTAGCTCGTGGGAGGGGTGGCTGAGCACACAGAGGGTGGACAGGAGGCTGGACAGGGCACCTGCTGTCCCCTGAGCCCCCTCCTTGAGAAAAGAGGTGTTGTCAGGAAGGAGGTGGGGAGACGGCGTCCGCGTGTCCGGCACGGAGCCTGGCCAGGGGTGCAGCAGACAGAGCCATTGGTGGACGTCTCAGGCGTCCACCCGTGGTGGGGCAGGTCTGGCTGCCGGGATGGGGGAGGTGGCAGGTGTGTTCCCACCACTGCGGAGGACACACACGACCCCCGTGAGTGGCTGAGGGAGAGGGACACGGGCCAACGGCCGGGCACCGAAACACCCCCGCCCCCAAGTAGCTGCAAAGCTGCTGGAAATGGGGCGCGAAGCGTTTGCGGCGCCCGGCAGGGCAGCCAGGGGCTGACGGCCCGCGAGGCAGGTGGCGTGCGGGCGGCGGGCCAGGAGGGTCGGCAGCCAGACCCAGCCACGCGGAGCCTGACGGTGGCGGGAAGGCAGGGTCCGCCCCCTGGGCTCCTGGACTCGGCCTTCCGGACACCCAGACACCCCTGGCGGGGGCTGGGCTCTGCACACGTGCGCGGACGCTGTGCGCAAAGCCAGGCCTGGGGTGCCGGACCCCCTGCTGCCCCCCCACAGGGCTGCCAGGCAGGTGCGCGATGGGCTCTGTCCCCCCAAGGCTGCCGGGACCTCACTGGTCACCGTGTGTCCCTTCCTAGGGTCATTTCTCCTTCATCATCCTCTGTGACATGGGGAGGGGAGGGGGCGAGGGGAGACCTGGGTGAGAGATCCCAGGTGGGGAAGTGCGAGGGGGTCCCAGGGCAGGTTGCCCCACTCCACCCTTCCCCGAGGAAGCAGGTGGGCCCAGGGCTGCAGAAGCAGCATCTGGGGGCACAGAGCCCCAGCCAGGCCCCTCCGGGGAGCCAGCGAGGGGGCCCTGGGCCATGTTGCACTGACTCCGCCTTCTCTGTGCCCCGCCATGCTGGGCAGCCCTAGGCCCTCGCTGCCCAGCAACTCCCGCTGAAGGGTGGGGTGCTCTTGGGGATGGGGGGGTGCCTGGACCCCCCAGGAGATGCCAGGCTCTGATGGTGGCTGTGTACTGGCCTTCCAGCCCAGCACACAGGGCTGCCAGCTGGCCATGGGGGGCACATGTCCCTGCCCTGCAGCCCGCTGTCCCCTCTTGCCCAGTGTGCCCGCCATGAGCATGCGCCGCACCCCATTTGGGCTTGTGCAAGGGCACCTCAGGGGTGCTCAGGGCACCTCAGCTGCCCTGCCTGGGGGTGGGGGTCTTAGTCCAGTGGGGAGGTGACCAGTGTCCAGGCAGCCATGGTCCCACATGGCAAGTGCTGGATGGGGGAACACACAGGCCTTGGGAGGAAGGGGCACCCCCAACCCCAGGGGACAGGGTGCTGAGGGGGCGGGTGGCCAGCCCGGGTGCTGAGCAAGACTGCAGGACACGGGTGTCACCCTGAGAGCAGCGGGCAGCCCCTCAGCTGGAGGGGTGTCAGACCGAGAAGGGGACCCCTCGGGAGCACAGAACCTCCCGGAGCCTCCCTGGGCCGGCAGCATCTTGTCTCCTTGGACTTAGGGACTCTTGGAGGAGAACCAACCCCCAGGGGTGGTCCAAGGGGCACTCTTAGGCCCGGGCGCCAGAAGCCACGTCTGACCCACGGCACTGGCGGTAAGAAGAGAGACCAGTGCAGACCCCCAAGGCTGCCCACCCCAGACCAGCACCCCCAGGCCCAGACGGGCGCTCGGGGGCCGTGTCCAGCCTCCTAGGAGCCAGGGTGGGGCCCTGGCCGGGTACCGGCGTTGACCCGCCGGGGTTCGGTGAGCAGCTGCCATCCCGTGGGCGAGGGCGGGAGGTGCCCACGGAGCCGCGAGTCAATGGCCTTTTTATTTCATCCCATTTCGCCTCTGCCGAGGGTTCGCTGCCCGCTCTCCCTAATAGAATTACTCTTATCTGCAAGTGATTTAAACTCTAAGGTTTACTGAAGATTTAAAGAGTGTGAACACAGTTGGAATGTTTTAAACTAACAGTACAAGTTGCATTTTAAGAAAATAATTAACTCCCAGGGGAGGTGTGGGTTTTGGAGCAATGACAGATTTTCAAGGTTGCTTTCCCTATATGGAGTTTCCAAATAATAAAATATCTTTGATTCCCTGCTGATGTCAGACGAGAACCTGTTAGTGTGCGAGCAAACTGTCATTTTTTTAAGAGGGCCCATTAGTGTCTTAAAGTCGCAGAGCCGAGTCCGCACGCGGAGGGCAAAGGGTTTGTTCCCAGCCCCGTGGAGAGCGGCCGCGGGTCTCCCCGGCCAGTGTGTCCCCGCTGCAGTGTCCCCAGTGTGTCCTCCTGCTTGACCTCCCAGGCCCCTCCACGGGGCGCCCCAAGCCAGGGCCGCACGGGCCGCGTCCTCCCCCCGTGTGGCAGCCGTGCCCGCTGTCCAGGCTCCGGTCGGGCACAGGTCTCCCCTGGTGTCCTTGAGTCTGCTGGGCCCTGGCCCTGGAGAGCAACCGCAGGCTCGGGGACCTGGACTCGGGGCAGCCCCAGGGCCTTGCGCCTGGCTTTGCGCCCAGTGCACGTCCTCCTGCCACCCCAGGCCCGCTGCCCTGACCGTGTTTCACTCCCTGCTCACAACAGCCCCGAGGTGGGCGCCTTCCCCGCGCCACAGGTGGGGACGACGGGGCCCGATGGGTTAAAGGACTGGCCGAGGGCCCGGGGTCCATTTCTGGGGACCCACCCAGGCTCCCTCCACAGCCCTGCACCTCCCCCAGGTTGGGGTTGGCACTGCCCCTGCTTCCCGCCAGGCTCCAGCTCGGAGGATTGGCGCGAGGGCAGCCACCCAGCAGCTGCTACGTGGAGACTCGGAGCGTGGGACCATTCGAGCCTACGGCAGAGCCACGGAGGGAAATGTTGACACTGGCCATGTCATTCCCCAGGCAGCAGAGGCTGGGGCCGAAAATCAGGAGGTGCCTGGGATGCCAGGGACCGAGGGGCTGGTGCAGAGTGGGTTGCAGGGAAAGGGTCCCCACTACAGCTTCCCCAGGGCGGTTACCGCTTTCAGGGTGGCCCATGGTGGCAGCTCACACAGTCACCCCCCAGTCCTCCCCAGGGTCACAGCCCCAGAATCCTTTCCACTTGGCACCAGGCCCTGTACCCATCTGGAAGCCCCCACGGGGCCTGCCCAGGTACGTGTGACAAGTCGTTGCCCTGCTCAGCCCAGGGCAGTGCCGGCATCTTCCTTTCTGGCCAGAGACAAAGCTTTGCTGACCACCTCCAAGAACAGGCAGCCGGCTGGCCCACAGAGAGCCAGGTCCTTCCAGGCGTCCCTCTGCCCTCCTGGCCAGCCGGTACCGAGACAGCCCCAGCAGGCTCCCCTCTCCCAGGCCCCCTCCAAGTGTTCCATGGAGGGCAGAAGGCCCTGCTCCAGCCAGCTGCTCTTGTCCCCAGGCCCTGTGTGCCTGGGCTGGCTGGAGCACAAGCCAGCCTTGCCGTCACCCCTATCCTGCCAGCCCCTCCACTGGGTGCTCTGGCCCTGCTCCGGCCGGTGGGGACAGACAGGCAAGTCCTGAGATGCAGCCCGAGCACACTCTGGGCTGGCGGCTGCCTCTAATGGGCAAGGTGGGCAGTCCAGACCCCGTCCCTCAGCTGGACTGAGGGTGGCCAGACCACCCTCCTAGGGGGGCTGAGAGGTCCCACGGCCGGGCACCCCTGAGGGGGTTCCAGAAGCTCCTTGCTGCTCATGCCAGGCCCTCCCTCTGAGGAAGCGGCTCCTGCAGGGGGAGGTTTACGGGGACCACTACCCTGTGCCCCGGCCCCCACCCTACCCAAGCCTCAGGAACGGGTCTGCCCAGCCTCCAGCCACCCGGCCACTGTGCCTGGGAGGGTGGAGAGACGGAGACCGATGTTTGCCAGTTGTCCATTTTTTTAACACCTCCCACAAACGTCTGCCTCTCAGGAATAATTCTTTCTGGTAATTTACTTGCAAAACATTTGGCCATTAACACCCAGCCAAGAGTAGATGGCAGGTCACAGACTATTAAAAATATCCACACCTGGGCCCTCCAGCGCCTGCCTAACCACTGCCCTGGGCAGGGGAGCCCAGCCAAGAGCGGCGTGTGCATGGCCAGGCCGTGCCAGAGGCAAGAGGACGCCGCCCGCGGCCCCTGCGCCCCCATCCCTCCCTCCTCCCTCTCCGCCCGCATCACCTCAGCCTTCGGAAGTGGCTGGGGACCGCACAGGGAGGAGGGCATCTCCCCAGCACCTGTGAGGTCCCCCGCGGTGGCCGAGGAGGGTGCAACCTTCAGGGTGAGCCGGCCGGGGCGTCCCAGCTTCACCCCAGGGCCCCTCACAACACTGGTCCGACCCCGTATGGGTGGACAAAAGACACTTGGACAGAGGTGCCGTGCAGGACCCTGCGCTCTGACCAAGGTCCTCTCCCAGAGGGTCCCTTCTGCGGGGGGCTGTGCCCAGGCCCTGCCACGGAGGCCCTTCCGGGCGTGGTGCTGAGGGTGAGTCCATCTTTCCGGGGTGATGGTGCATGTGGACGCTGAGGGCCCTTCGGAAGTGGCTGCTATAAAAGCCCCCCCCAGTAAGAGCATCTGAATAACAGGTCTCGGTGCCTCCCCAGCTGCCCTGCCCCCGGGAATAAAGTCCTTTCTTCCTCACGGCCACTGCACAGTAGGGAAACTGAGGCACAGGGAGGCAGGGCCACATGCCCAGCCTCAAGGGAAGGGGATGGGGGTCTCAGCGCAGCCCGGCATTGTCCTCTGGCAGGGCCGGTCAGGGCTCTGACCTCAACCTCGGCAGTTTCTGGGATGTGGCCTTTGGGGGATCTGCCTCGGCCCCCACTGGGGAGATTGTCCTGCCCCTCCCTCGGGAGGCGGCGCAGCCCCGGCGAAGATGCGGGACAGCCGAGCAAAGCGGTGCTGGCTCGCCCACGTGGGGACCCACAGCCCGCCACCCCCACGCTGTCTGGCCGCCTGTGAACATGTCCAGACCTGGGGCCCCGAGTTCCTGGGGCTGAGCCAGCCTATTCTCAGGCGTCTGGGAAGATGTACAGGGAACTTCTGAGGGGACCAGCGTGGCAGAGCCTTGGGAGAGGGGACCACCCCGGCACCGTCCTCAGCGAGGTCCGTGGGGGGGATTGCGCCCGGGGAGGCTGGGGCCCCGGGGGGGTCACAAGGCCGGTGCTCGGCTTGGCCATGCCTGGTGCTGTCTAGGAGGAGCCTCTCCCCGCGTGTGAAGCGTGGAAACTGCTGTGAGCCCAGTAGCGGCTCTGCCCCTCCCCCTCCACTGTCCTGGCTCCCACCTGGGGCTCCAATGGCAGCAAGGTGGTGGCCGCTTCAGCCCCCTCCCGCACCCCAGGCTTCAGACCCAAAGGAGCACAGGGCCCGGTGGGTCTCGTCAGCAGCCGCAGAAGCGCAGCGGGCAGGTGCTCGGGCGGGGACAAGGCACCCCCGCCCCAGAGGGCTGCGGGGCCCCAGCTTGAGAAGGGGAAAGGATGTCGGGAGTCAGGACGGCCACCTCCACCCGAGGTCACATGCCTTGAGCCCCCGGGCCTTCCCCTCCCAATCCAAAGGCCTGGCCACAGACCCTCCTGCCTTCCACCCTCCAAACCCTGAACACCCGGGCACCAGGAGACCAGGCCCACACATGAGACAGGGGTGGGCACAGGCTTCAGAGGCCCTGGCGCTACCCTCGGGGGGTACAAAGCTCTGGGCTGGATGCTTCATGGCTGGCACGGTGAGGCCAGGGAACTCCGGTGACCGGATTTCCGCTCAGAGAGCCCTTCCGAATGGGGCATGCTGGGCAGTGTCCCCCAGGGCCGGCTGCAACGGGCCCTCCGTGCCGGGTCTGGGCGCAGCTGCCAAGGGCCGTGGGGGAAGGCCCGGCGGTCCCAGGGCTGGGATGTCCGCCCGGCCACCACAGGGAAGGGGCCAAGGACCGGGGAGCAGGTCGGGCCCCGGGTTGAGCCTCCAGGAAAGGCCCTTTGAGAGCCCCCACCCTGCGATGCCCCCGGCTCCCATCCCCCGCCATGCCACAGGGGTTTACAGCGAACCGCACCGTGCACCAGAGAAAATGCCGCTATCATTAAGGGATTTAACCACGGCTTTGCCCAATACTGGGGATTTGTGTGTCTCTCATTATGCGTTTTAACAAGCTTTCTCCAGGACGCAGCCGCGTCCAGGCTGCCCGCGCCTCTGCCGTGTGTTACTTTCATTAGAAGCCGTTTTATGACACCACCGATCACGACGCGCGTCCAACCCGCGGCTGCGGCGGCTGCTGCTCACCAGGACCGGGTGTTCTGCGCTGGGTGGCCAGCGGTGCGCCTGCGGGTCTGTCTGCCACCCCGAGAGCCCGCCCCGCCCCTCTGACGGCCTCAGCCGCGGGTGGGGACTGGGACTCGGGGACAGATCCCGGGAGGGAAGTGGGGGCTCCCGTCCGCTCTGCCGCGGGGCCCGGGCTGGGCCTTGGGCTTCCTCTCCGGGCCGGCGTCCCCACGCGTATGCAGCGCGTCAGCACGCAACGCCTTTCTATGTATTTTAGCAGCAGGCCTCTGTTTCCCCACAAACCACCAAGTGGTGTGAAAATGAAAAAGCAAAATTTAAAAGGGCAGAAATGAAGCTGATTCTGCAGATGCAAAACCTGGCTGCCCTGTGCCTTGCCAGGCCCCTCCAGGAGGCCCCTGGGGCACCCCACGTTCCTGGGGGTCTTGGAACCTGAACCATTTGGTGGCTGAGGCCTTGGTGTCCCCCCAGCTCTGTGCCTTGGGCCTCTAGTCGGGACAGTGGGGATGGCAGCCCTGCCCCGGGAGTAGCCCCAGGCGCCTGGGTCATGCCAGCCTGCGGCGAGGCGTCCCAGCTGTCCAGGCCCCGGCATGCGGGCCAGCAGGCACAGGAGGTGTGGCCAATTCCGAGGCCGAGCCAGAGACCGCCGAGAGGGACGAGCCCGTCCCCATCGTGTCTCCTGAGTCCTCTGCTCCCGCGGCCTTCCCCAGCACCCTGAGTGTGTGCCTGGCCCCGCCGTGGACACCGGCCTGGTGGATCTAGTGTCTTTGAGACAGAGAAAGCAGCGCCTCCCAGGCGGCACTCAGAGGCAAGCACACTTGTGGCCGAGGACTCGTTCCCACCGAGACGTTTTCAGACTGGTGGATTTGCAGCTGGAAGGCTCGGGGTGGATGGGAAGCACGGCCCAGCCCAGGAGCCCCTTGGCCCCAGGTGCTCGGGCCCTGACAACAGACCCCAGCCTTCCATCCAGACCCCAGCCGCCCAGCTGCTGGCGGGTCCGTGGACCCTTCTCCGAGTCCTTGTGCTCCAACATGCCTGGGCGGGGCGGGAGGGGCTGTGGACTGAGTCCCTGGGGACAGGCAGGACAGAGGGAGCACCCCGTGGACGGCCCCTGGCCCTGCAGGGATGCCCAGGTGTGAGACCTTCCCGAGGTCCTCCCTCCCTCCCCAAATGCAAGAGCCCGGCAGAGTGGTGCTGGCGTTGCGGCTGGGAGGCGCGCCCTGCCCCCAGAATCGAGTGGAGGGATAAGCAAATAATAAACCCTCCCAACCGCTCGGCCTCCCCGCCCGGGCCGGGCCGGCTGGCGATTGCGTCCACAATACCCCGCATTCATTACGCTCCTTACAAACAGCGTTGTGTGTCTGGAGAACAGGAAGTGGCTGCAAGTCCCCCGTGTAAAAGCCATCTGAGGCCGTGGACCAGGTATGTTCTCAATCAGGAAGCAGGGCAGTAAATAAACATTTACGTCCCGCGGCCGCGCACCCGCCTGCCCCGGGCTACAGAGGGGTACGGGGAGCGGAAATTTGTTTAGTCCTATAAAAGCACAGGCCGTATATCAATAGATGATTAAAAATGGAAACGCTGCCGGCTAATGGATGGTATTGATTTTAATAAGCGTTAAGTACATGGGGTTCAAAGATAAGACCCGCCCAGCCATCTCTCCACGCTCTGAGAAAGTGACTCACACAAAGGAAAAAAAAACACTCTCTTTTCCAAATTGCGACTTTCACCCGTCGTGCCGGGCGGTGGCACTAAGTCAGCGTCCGCTGGGGAATGGAGAGCGTGGGGCGAACGATGCATTCGGTCACCTCTGCCGCGGGGTCAGCGCGCCGCACTGGGCGCAGCGTCCACAGGCTCCGGTCGGGTCCGCTCAGCAGGCTGTGGGCGCAGCCAGTGCCAGGATGGTCGCCGCAGTGTGCCAGGGAATCTCCCAGGTTCCGGGGATTCAGGGCTACCCAAGCACCACCCCGCTCATCTGCACGCGCCCCCTAATTGGCAATGTGCTCTGCTCCACAGAAGGCTCTGCCAGCCAAGCTGATGCTTCCGTGCAGGGCGGTCGTGGCGTCTGGGCTGGGTCCGGGGCGAGGAGGCAGCAGGCTGTGGGTTGTTGCCGGGGGCCCCAGAGCTAGGCTGCGGCTCTCAAACACGGACATGGGCCCGTGTGCTCCAGCTGTCTCCGCCACTTGGCTGGTGGGTTGCCTGGCAGCCCCGCGGGGTAGGCGAGCCCACTGTGCCACCGTTCTGCTATAGCTGGGGCCGGAGGGGCTGGGTCCACCTGGGCACCCATTGCCCCGGGGCCCCGCTGCCCTGTGGACACCCAGCCCTGACTTGTCCCAAGCCCCAGCTCCAGGCTTCCCTGACTCCCCGCGAGGACGGGGACCCACTCTGCTCGATAAGTCAATGTTCTTCCCACCATCTTCCTGGCCCCCTCGCCCACCGGGTCCACAGTGCACTGGGCTCAAACAGGCAGGACCACGGAGCCCAAAATTCACCCAGGATGTCAGGTGTGTGCTTGGGAGCAGCAGGACCTCCATGGGAGGCAGCCTGGCTCTGTGACAATGACAGACGCTGCCTGTCCCCTCGGCTCCGAGCCAAACCAGGGCCAGGCACCGGCTGCGCGGGCAGCCACCCAGCGCCCATCCCCGCTGGGAAAGGGCTGAAGTGCGCGGCGGCACGCTAACCGTTACAGACAGTCACTGGGAACTTTCTGACAAATTATTTTGTCTAGCCTGCTTTCCAGACCGACCTCTCTGGCCTCCAGATTTCTTATAAATCATCTCCCCTTGAGTGGGAAAGTGAATTCTACTCGAGTCTCAGCTCCGAAGCGGGTGGGGTTTCTCTGTTTAGGGCTTTCTCGTTTTTATAGACCATGAGGGACATTCCTGATCAGACCCCACCAGCTGGCCGGGACCCGTGGCCGCCGGCTCAGAGCCACCTCGGGCCGGGGTCTGCGCCAGGAGGGTAGGGGCTGCGGAGTTCGAGGGGGAGGACGGGGAGAGGCGAAGCCAGGGCCCCAGGGACGGATTTCCTTAGAGCATTCAGGGTGAAAGTGAGCTATTTTGCAATAAGCGAAGTACCGGGAATAAATGAGCAAGTACCTACCTCGTGGGTCCGGCCAGGTGCTGGGGCCTCCGGGGAGCTGCGGTTCAGGCCTCAAGGTGGGGTGGGGAGACAAAGACATCACATCGCCTGGGGCTGCCGTGTCCTGGACGTGCAGCAGAACACACGGGAGGGTGAAGTGCCAGTGTCTCCGGCCGCCATGACAAGTTACCATACCTGGAACAGCTCAAAACAACAGGAATGTGACCGCCCGCAGTCCTGCAGGCCGGAAGTGCGAAACCCAGGTGTGGGCAGGGCAGGCTCCCTCCAGAGGCCTCATGGGAGGGTCCTTCTTCTTCTTTTCCGGCTTCCGGTGGCTCCTGGCAATCGCCCGATTCCTGCCTCTGTCTGCAGGTGGCTTCCTCCCCTCTGTCTCCTGTGTCTGAATTTCCTCTTCGCGTGAGGACACCAGGCGTTGGATGGGGGCCCACCCTAATCCAGCGCGGCTCCATCTTCACTTGATCGCATCTGCAAAGACCCTATTTCCAAACAAGGCCACGTTCGCAGGTTCCAGTGGACATGAATTTTGACAGACACGATCCTTGGGGAATCCACAGTCTCCATGGGGAACACCCTCCTCCCTCCAGTCCCTGGCAGTGCAGAGTCTGTCCTGCGAGGGGGGCTTTGAGCACAGGCACTGTCATGATTTGTCGCGGACATGACATGAGACTCCAGCCTGGGTTGCACCCCCAAACTCTCCAGGCCCCCCTTCTTTGGCCCTCTCCAAGCCCTGGGAGTCTCACCCTTTGACTGTCACATCACTGTCAGCTTCCCTTCGCAGAAAGACCTACTCCTGTTGCAACCACCAGGACCCCTCCTCCTTTTCTCTACTTCTCCCCTAATGATTCCTGATGGTAGATTAGGTTGCTCATGTTCCCACAGGACCATGCACTCCACAAAGGCGTAGACTCACCTGTGTGTTCAACACCATGTCTCTGAGCCAACGTGGCACTTGCCGAATGGCCACTTGGGAAATAGCCATTGAATGAATGTGTGGAAGTGTGGATGGGTGGGTGGGTGGGTGGATGGTGGGTACACAGTGGGACGGATGAATGCATGGCAGAGTGAATGGATGAAGTGTGAGTGGATAGACAAATGGATGGATGGGTGGGTGGATGGGTGGATGGATGGATGGATGGGTGGATGGGTGGGTGGATGGATGGATGGAAAGATTAATGGATAGATGGATGGGTGGATGGGTGGATGGATGGGTGGATGGGTAGATTGAAAGGTGAGTGTGTGGGTGGATGGATGGAAAGATTAACGGATGGGTGGGTGGACAGACGACTGTCTCACTCCATGTTGCATCTCCATGCTCAGCATGAACCCTGCTCGTGGAAGGTGTTCAGAGGATGGCCAAGTAGTGAGGACATGAAGAAGGAAGGAACTCTATGGATGAGTTCCCTGAAGTCTGGGTTGCAGAAAGGGATCCTTCCCTGCAGAGGAGCACGGGGTGGAGGCTGCTGCATGCTTGTGCGGGGCGGGTGAGCTCTCACGGCGCTGGGCGCGCAGGGGCCTCAGACACTGCTGCCTGCGCAAGTTCATGAGAGATGCTCGTGAGCCTGTTTTCACTTTGCTCCAGGGTCAGGTACAGCTGTGCTCCCCACTGCGTGAGGTGACACCTTTCGTTTCTTGCCCTAAGACTGCTCTTCTTCACGGGTAGGTGCACTTTTATTACAAAGTCCAGAAAGTAAATAGTATCGGCTCCACGAACTACTTAACCGCGCCGCTGCAGCATGAAAGCTGTCACAGATAATACGAAACAAATGGGCACGTGGCTGCGTTCCAATAAAACTTTATTTACGGACATCGAAATTTGAATTTCATATAAAATGCATGTGTCACAAAATACTATTCTTCCTTTGATTTTCTTTTTCAACCATTAAAACTTGCAAAAACTATTTTTAGCTCACAGGCTGTTCAAAAACAGGCGGTGGGCTGGATGAGGTCCGGAGGCTGCAGTCTGCTGACCCCCCTCCTAGACTGAGGCCACCGCCTTTCCCCGCAAGATGCTACGACTGGGTAAGTGTGTGCTCGCTCGACAAGCAACTCTTGGGACTTCACAGGCTGTGGCCGTCTTCCTTCCCATGTTTCATCTCTTCTGGCTGAAGTAAAAGCCACTTACGGGTGGTGTTTTGTCAGTGAAGCCTGCAGTAACACCATGTAGCAAAGCTCTCCAAAGTTGGTGTTTCCCAGCCATAGGCCCCGGTCCTCATGCCCACAGGCCAGCAGGTGCATGGGGTTTGGCTGACGTGACTGGGCTTAGCTGGGCGGCTCTGCTCGTGGCTGTGGCCGGGCTCAAAGCTGCCCCAGGGGTGAGCATTCTGGGGCCAGGGCTGCAGGACAGCCACGCCTCCTGGGCATGCTCTCACCAGGGTGCGACCCCAGCAGGCAGGAGGCGAACATCCCCTTGGGCAGAGAAGTCACAGCACCCAGCCCAAAGTCCACAGCGGGGAAGTCACCCCACCCCTCAGCGAGGGGAGGAGGGGGGTGAATATTTGCTGAGCAACAATCCAAACTATCGCATATGTTCTCATTAGTTTCTCTAAGTGACTATTAATTCCACTAATAGCCCGTAGGCTCTGCGAGGCTGGGAGCTGTGTTTATGTTGTGCACCTTTAGAAAGCGCTGAGCAAATATTTGTTAGCTCAGAGCGACACCCACAAGTCTGGGGTCCCCTTTCCATAATGCAGCCCCGCCTGCCTGCCGCCTCCCCAGCACCCCCAGCAGCTGGGGTGCACAAGGACAGGACACTGCCACCAGCAGGACGCCTGCCGGCTGGCCCTGTACAGAACGCCACCACTGGGATCTTAAGCAACAGAAGCCCATTTTCTCCCAGTCCTGGAGGCTGGAAGTCCAAGGTCAAGGTGTCGGCAGGGTTGGTGCCTTCCGCGGCCTCTCTCCTTGGCTTGTGGACGCTGCTGCCTCTCTGTGTCCTCGCGGGGTGGTCCCTCGGTGGTGTCTGTATCCTCGTCTCTTCTAGAACACCGGTCCTGTTGGGTCAGGGCCCACCCGAGTGATCTCATTTTAATTGAAGGATCTCTTTAAAGATGCATCTCCAAGTACAGTCACATTCTGAGGTCCCGGGAGTCAGGGCTTCCACACAGGGACTTGGGGCGGACACAAGTCAGCCCACGACATAGGGGCTTGCTCAAGGGAGGGTTTCTGTCCCCCACAATGGCTTCGGGGAGCTCGAAGGACCTGCCTGCTCTGGCCTTCCGTTGACGACAGAGTTTAGAACACAGCCAGGTCTCCAGGACCCATGGCCGTCAGTCAGCCCGCGGGGGCGGGGAACAGGGCTGTCGCCCCGGTGACGGGCAGACTCCAAGACACCGGTCGCCGTCCCGCATTGATTGTTTCCACTTCCTGGCCACTGCGGCGACATGGAAGGAATAAACACACGCTCGCACGCCGACGCACGCAAGCCCGGCCTTCTTGACAGCAGTGGGAGATGAGATGGCGCTGACCAAAGGGGGAGCGCTAAGGCGTTACTCAGAGTCCCGCCGAGCAGAGGCCGGGTGGTCCTCGGGGACCGAGGGGCCGGGACGGAGGTGTTCGCAGCACATGGGGGCCTAACGGGATGGGCTCATGGGACAGTGGCCCAGAGCCCGTGAGAGAAAGTGCCGAGTGCAAATCCTCACGCTGCCCAGGGTATCATGGCCTCGTGGCAATGGGGCTGTTCCGTGACATCTGACGTAACACGGAGACCACACAAGAATGCCAGGGGACGCACATCCGCCCTCTCCGCTGTCACCAGGGGAGGCCATGGGGACCCCGAGGGCTGGCCTTGGCCTCTGCATGGCAGACCAGAGGGCTGGACTCAGAGAAGCAGACGTCCTCCCCTGAGGCTTGGCCAAAAAGGCATCCAGTCACCTGCTTAACCATTGTAATTTTTCATCCAGTCACGCCCCTCGATGTCTTCAGCTGAACACTTTAACCGAAGGTATTTGGTTCAATGATATCTAATGAAATGTCCCGTCTGGTGTTTGTAATTTCAAGCAAAGTCCAAAGGGATGAAAATGCCCACGTGCCTCGTCCATCCCTCCCCTTTGCGCAGGTCGGGCCCACCCAGCCGGTGTCCTTCGGAGGCTGGTCGCGGCTGCCCTGTCCTAGCCGGGAAGGAGGCGCCAGGTTTGCTTGGCGCGGGTGAGTGGAGCACAGCGTGCTTGG
>CAUYRT010067726.1:0-28297 GCA_963574885.1 Lepilemur ruficaudatus | reverse complement strand
TCCCTGAGGCAGAGCGGTGAGAACCAGTCCATGTTGAGACGAAAACATTCTGGGAACAGAAAATAGTGGTGGGAAAAGCTTGGGTAGACTGGGACAGATGCCAAAAGAACAGTGTTAAAAATAAAGTCACTGCAAGCAGGAATTGCTGCAGTCTTGTATCACCTCTGTGTGTCTGTCATTTGTTGTCTATCTTCTGTGTTCAATTCTCCTCCCCAAGTGGAGCCACAACAAGCCTTACTACCTGCAATGTGCTCTATTAACAAATAATCTTTTACTTCACTAAAAACAAATCACCTGTTGGTCATGACCCATTTATTTGATTTCTTCACTAAGCACATCATGACCCATAGTTTGAGAAACACTGCTTTACAGCAGAAGTCCTCAAACTTAAATGTGCATAAAGATAATGTTTATTTTCAGGCAGGTAATCTGCATTTTTAATAAGTGGTGCATGAGTTTGTGATGCAGGTGATTGATAAGAAATCCTGATCTAGTGGCAGTTGGGGGCAATGAATAATGAAAGGCATTAACTTGGGTATGGGGTGCAAAGTAAGGTATGTGACCCACACTCTGCAATCCCAAGATCACTAAGCTACCAGTCACAATAGCTTAGGCTTTGAAAGGTCTTGGGACACGGTGTTGTTTGTTTTCAAATGCCATGAAGCCGCTGGCCATAAGAGACTGGTACCCCTCCCTTATACTCCACTCCAGCCCCTTTGAGGGCTGCTGTCACTGTTCTCTATGGTTGGATGATTCTAGGTGTGGGTGTGGGGATGTCAGTAGTGCTGATGAGTTTGTGTACTGTTCAGATTATGTGAAGTTTTGTTGTCTTGTTGGTGGTAATGGTTTTGAGGCAGCCACAAAGACATTGTGCTTGGGGGATTAACAATTGGCCAGCAGAAGAAAAGGTTGATTTTGTTTAGTATCTGGATACTGCAGATTGTGTAGCCTGGAGCAGGGGCAGGCTGGTGACTTTCTTTTTATTAATATTTGGGGGGTGGGGAATCAGGGCTTGTCCATAGTCAGGTGTCGATAAGGGAAAAAAGTTCCCATAACACTTTGTTTACCCCAGTCTTCGTTCTTTGTCATTGTGACATCCCAGTCCCTGTGTGCAGGTGGATATTGTTAACCATTCAGTTTCTGATGCCGATGCCTCTACCTTTAAGCACAAACATACACATACCTGATGCAGCCACACGGTAAATTTTTCCCTCTTAGTTATTGTGTCCAAACATGTTGGTAAAAGAGATTTCTTTGAATTAAAGCTGCAATGTAGCTTCAAAAAGGACTCTAAATTATCCAAATTTAAATTCAGTAATGGTATTTCTTGTCAAAGGTGTGCTTTATATGGGAACATTAACTGTGAGGTTGTTTAAATTAACTTAAATTGAATAATATCCAGTTTGGCCAAGCTGCTCACATTCAGAATGTTTAGTTTTTAGAAAATAGGAAAAAGAAAGTAACTGTTAGGGTGGGAATTCACATGCGGGCTTGAGAAAGCATTTCGTTTCCTTCAATATAGTGAGATGACAGGGAGGGGAAGGGAAGTCAGCTGTTGTTTTGATGGGTCCCTCTGGTTATTCAGAGACAGGGGAAGTCCCTTCCTGTTACAGCAAGTGTTACAGCACGTGTTACAGCAGATGGTCCTGAGGACAAATTCAAACCGAGCGGCACATGGAGAGTCGGAGATTCAAAGTTTATTTGCCGGCAGGCTCAGAGGGGTCTCACTACCAGATTATGAGCCCCCTCTACCTGATTTTTCCCACTTTTATTAAGTTGGGGTAGTCCGAGGCCTGGGATATCAGGTTGCTAATGCTGTCAGGTAATAGGTTAGTATTATGTTGATGCATCAGGTAATAGGGTAGTTAATGCACCAGGTAATAGGTTCAGTGTTATGCTGATGTGCCAGGTAATAGATTAGTTGCTGGGCCAGGTAATAGGTTAGCATTATGCTGATGCTGGTCTTCCATGAGGGGAGGGGGTCTCAGGTGGCTGATGCCAAGTAATAGATGGGGGTTTACTTTATCATTTCAAAGCCTGTTGATCTCTAAGGGCCTGTAATTCAAAATACTCTGTATACCAAGGAGTTATATGTTGGGATGAAATTTCCTGAGCTGCTTCAATGGCAACGGATAGGATATTCTAGGATAGGAGAAGCAGAGGGAGGAGATGTTCAGGTGAGATGCAAATGGAGGATAAGGATTAAGTTTCAGTTCCCCTTGTAAAGTATCCTGGTGTTTCCCTAGGGTCTGTCAAGCAAATGTCTAAGTGCTGTGGAAATTGCATCTCCCTTACATAAAAGAGTATAAAGCTTTAGACAAGGAAGAAACATCATTTTCAACTTTAGCCTACAATGAAGGAAAAGTAGTCAGGGCCTGCAGGCTAAAGGTATTTTGTTAGAGTTGTTCGTTTTCAGTGGTGTTATCTTTAACAAAAGGGTTACATACTTGAGTCTCTATTTATTTATTTTTTAAATTTCAAGATATTATGGGGATACAAACATTTCGGTTATATGTTATGATTTTGCAACGC
Organism: Lepilemur ruficaudatus; assembly: GCA_963574885.1. Classification (NCBI taxonomy): domain Eukaryota; kingdom Metazoa; phylum Chordata; class Mammalia; order Primates; family Lepilemuridae; genus Lepilemur; species Lepilemur ruficaudatus. Next base: position 25,765 of record CAUYRT010067726.1, on the reverse strand, counting down.
CCAAACCATGATTTGAGGTGTGCCTTCCCACCTCTACAATGCTCACCGCTGTTATGGTATGGAGTGCAAGAAAAGACCACCTAAAGACTGGATTGAGCCAAATTTGTGAGTCTTTATTAGCTAACCAGCGACCACCCCTGCTCCATCAGAGTCCAGAGACAGAGGATGGCCCTGAGCACTTAAAATAAGGATATATTATACCCTTCACCATATGGTTTTGCGTGACATAGAGCATACAGCTTGGAACAAATGTTGCAACAATTTCCGTTACCTGGGGGTCTGGGACCTGCCTCAGACCACCTGGTTGATTATTATCTTCACACAAGCAAGCAAGCAAGCAAGTTTACAGAAGCTGATAGCATCGGTTAAGTCAAAATACATTCTTTTAATAGTTAAGTAATCATAGTAAAGTTTTAACTGCATGCATCTGGGGAGCTCAAACAATCAGTTACAAGTTAATTACTTTGTTTTCCATTCTACAAGATACATTTCCTTCTATATACAGGTCACTCAGCTATGAGTCATCTACTGCCACAGCCGGACTGCCAAAATGGCTGAACTATGGCTAACTGGGCTGTAGACCACCACAACTGCATCCATTAGTTGTGAGTTTACCCGTCCCCAACCCCCGAACCCCCAAAGAATATTACTACTGGGTGAGCACCTTAGTGTTGATCATTTAGTGCCAATTTGATGGTGAATACTTGAATCTTTAGAGGACCACACTTGTCTGATTTTTCCCTGGGAGCTGGGGATATAGCACTGGAGGGATTGAAAGTAAATCAGAATATGCTACTTCCCTATTTACAATTTGCCACTGTCTTCCTGTTCATTGCCCTTCAGATAGAGTCCAACTCATTTCTCCTTGTAGGCATTGTATGGCCTGTCACCCTCTCCTAACTTGTCCCACCTCATTTGCCATTCCACACTCTGTTTCATTCTTTTTCCAGCCACACAGGCCTTCCTGAGCTTTCTAAAACATGCCATACTTATGTTTGTCACAGAGCTTTTCTACTGGTAGGTCCTCTTTCCAGATGCCCTTTCTCCAGATTTTCGCAAGGCTGCCTCCTTATCTCACATAGGTCTCTGAGAGCTCCTCTCTGGCCAGTTATTTAGAATGGTTCTTCCCATCTCTGCCCCTCAGCCTCTCTTAATCCCCTTGAGGGAGCTCAGGAAATTTCACCCCCAAATATGACTCTTTGGTATAAAGTGTATTTTGAATTAAAGGCCCTTAGAGATCAACAGTAGTTGACAGGAGCTCTCCCTCTATCTGCCTAAAACCAGACAAACCCATCAAAACAACAATAGGGCTTCCCTCCCACTCCCTGTTATCTTAATATATTACAGGAAGAAAGATCAAGAATGCAAACAGACCTGGCCCAAATCATTTAAAATATAATACCTGTCTCTCCGGTTAATTTAATTTTCAAAGAGAATCATCTACAAGTCAATCTGTTTCCCCCATCCATTCATTCTCCCAAGTACCTATTTGTCCTCCCTAGTAACCATTTATTGTCCCCAAACACAATTAGCTATAATCCTCCCCTGTAAAATGAAGGCAATAAATTTCTGGACCCCCACTAGGATACTGGGTAATCACTATGTGATTCTCCCCATGTGCACAGTAAATAAATGTCTTTCTCTTATTAATTTGCTTTACTGCGAGTTGATCTTTCAGCAAAACTTCCCAGGCACTGCAGAAGTTTCCTTTCACCCCACACCCTTTTTTTTTCCAGCATGTTACAGGGGTACACATGTTTAGATTACGTATATTGCCTTTGCCCCACCCGAGGGAGAGCTTCAAGCGTGTCCATCCCCCAGACAGTGCACACTGCACCCATTAGGTGAGAATATACTCATCCGCTCCACCCCCTGCCATCTGCCTGACACCCAGTGAATATTGCTACTATATGTGCACTTGTTTATCAGTTAATACCGATTTGATGGTGAGTACATGTGGTGCTTGTTTTTCCAGTCTTGTGATACTTCACTTTGTAGAATGGGCATCAGCTCTATCCAGGATAATATAAGAGGTACTAGATCGCCATTTTTTTTTCCTGTGGCTGAGTAGAACTCCATGGTGTACATATACCAGATTTTATTAATCCACTCATGTATTGATGGGCACTTAGGTTGTTTCCACATCTTTACAATTGTGAATTGTGCTGCTATAAATATTCTAGTGCAGATGTCTTTTTTATAGAGTGTCTTTTGTTCCTTTGGGTAGATGTCCAGTAATGAGATTGCTGGATCAAATGGTAATTCTACTTGTAGCTCTTTGAGGTCTCTCCATATTGCTTTCCACAGAGGTTGCACTAGTGTGCAGTCCCACCAGCAGTACATGAGAATTCCTATCTCATGCCAACATATATTGTTTTGTCACCCCCTACACCCTTAACTTTATGTTTTTCAAAGTACTTTAATACTATCGGAAAATATATTGTCTACTTGTTTGCTAAAATGGAAGCTTGAGAGCTTTTCTGTTTTCCTCACTGCTGACAGTACTTAGTGTGGAGTTTGCATTGGCTAAATATCTGTTGGTTGAATGCATGAATGACTAAGAGCGCCAAGATTTAGAATCTCTAGAGTAGGAAATAATACTTTTAAAAGAAGAAGGTGGAAGAGAAGATTTTTCTCTTTTTTTTTTCCTGAGATAAGATAGCATTCCCTTGTAACTACTTTCATTTGCAATGTCTACTTTTCACAGTGTATTTCACCCCTGTGTTTCATTTACAGATTGACAAGTCTCAAAAAGCTCCATTATTATTTTGCTGTTGTTAATGAACAATTCTTATCTCCCTCAGTATCCTTGTTCTAGACCACACTGTTTTCTCCTGACAAACATTAGCATTTCTATCAGCAATCACATTTTATTACTACCAGGAGATACCAAGTTGGGCTAAGAGCCGGGGTTTTGGAATCAGAAAGACCTGGATAATTAGCTCTGTGACCATGGCAGTCCACTAAAATTCTATAAGTCCTTGTTCCTTATTTATAAAATGCTACTAGTAATAGTTCTTATCACACAGGATTGATGGGAGGATTAAAGGAGAGAATGCAGGGGAAGCCAGGCACACAGCCTGGCACATAAGAAGTGCTAACTATTAATAACAGCATGAATATTAATAAGAATATTTGGATTCTCCCTCTCTCCAGGTCACAGAAATCTCTTCCCAACCCATTGATTTGGGAGTGGGCAATGAGAGGAGGAAAAAACCACCAAATCTCAAATTAGTATACATAAATGAAGATCAAAAATGCCACTTACATCTGCCAGACCAGAAGTGGAATTTAGAGATCATCTAATTTCAAACTAATTGCTGCCCTGCTCTTAACAAATACCCACATGGAAGAAGTAATGTTTACAGAAGTTTTTGGAAGGACGTGTTGTCTACTTGTTCCTCTGGCCATTCTTGGTTTTATACTTAATTAATCTGGGCCAACTTTAGGTAAAGAATTTTTGAAGAAGACCCCAAAGCAATCACAGCAGCAACAAAAATAAATAAATGGGATTTGATCAAATTAAAAAGCTTTTACAGAACCAAGGAAACTATCAATAGAGCGAATAGACAACCTACAGAATGGGAGAAAATATTTGCTCTCTACACATCCAATAAAGGGCTGATAAGAAGAATCTATCTAGAAGTTAAAAAAATCAACAAGAAAAAAAAAATCAAAGAATCCCATCAATAAATGGGCAAAAGAAATGAACAGAAACTTTTCCAAAGAAGACAGAATAATGGCCAGCAAACAAATAAAAAGATGCTCAACATCTCTAATCATTAGAGAAATGCAAATCAAAACCACAATGAGATATCACCTACCCCCAGTGAGATTGGCCTCTATCAAACAATCCCAAAATGAAAAATGCTGACGAGGATGTGAAGAGACAGGAACACTCTTGCACTGCTGGTGGGATGGCAAATTAGTGCAATCTCTGTGGAAAAGAATTTGGATATAACTCAAAGAGCTAAAAATAGAACTACCATTTGATCCAGCAATAGCACTATTAGGCATCTACCCAAAAGAACAAAAGATATTCTATAATAAAGACATCTGCACCCAAATGTTTTTTTCTCTTCTTTATTGAAGTATACTTTACTTATCATGCCTTTATTCCATTTTAAGTGTACAATTAAATGATTATTAGTGAATTTACCAAGATGTGCAGCTATTCACATAAATCAGTTTTAGAGGATTTCCTTCCCCCTATTGAGACCCCTAATTCTCTTCCCCAACTACTTTCCAAGCATGCCCTCCCCTCCACAGGGCCCACCACATCACTCAGACTTGGGTCTACCCCCCACTCCCTGAGTCCCTAGTGAACACCACCACCATTTGAACACCATAGTGTTAATCAGTCAGTATCAATTTGATGGCGAGTACATGTGGGGTCCATTCTTCCAGTCTTGTGTCACCTCACTTTGAATGATGGGCTCAAGCTTAATCTAGGATAATATAAGCGGTGCTAGCTCACTGTCATTTCTTAAAATTGAGTAATATTCCATTGTAAACATATACCAAATTTTGATAATCCACTCATGAATTGACGGGCACTTGGGTTGTTTCACAAGGGCTGGAGGAAAATGTATTAAGATTTGTCTGTTTTCCTCATGATTAGACTGGAATTATATTATTTTTGGAGGAAGGCCACAGAGGTAGAGTACCATTTTTCTCCCATCCTATCAAAGTACATCCTATCAAAATGATTTATCACTGATGATGTTGACCTTGATCACCTGGCTGAGGTTGTTTTTGTTCAATACTTAATTTTTACAGCTTACATTTATTCTTTATTCAATTTTGCTTTACTGGCCAATCAAGGCTGTGTCCTTCAATAGCTGCCTTTTGTTTTGGAATTCTGAAGGCCTACATCGCTATAATTGCCAGATTTATTATACATGTGGAGCTGCAAATTGTAAGTTTATAAATGAATAGTTTCACAGATTAAATAGTGGACTTGATTTACTCTGGGGAAATATCCAGATTGCAGTAAAGGACAAATCTGATTAATCGAAAGAGCTAAGAACCACCTGGAACCAACAACTAATTCTTTTTTCCTTCAAAAAATGAGAAACCAATCCAACTGGCAGTTTCAGATCTGAATTTTGAAGCATATTCAATATAAAATTGATGTTTATAGTCAGATTGGTAGTTGCAGAAAATGTTTTGCTCCCCTTATAAAACATGTCGTGACTTTTATGTCCTGGTGTGGTAGGGTGATATTGTAGGAGCTAGAAGATGAGGATCATAGTGCCCGCACTGACACCCGTGTCTTATAGGCAGTCATGTAGTATAGTGGTCCCCAACCTTTTTGGCACCAGAGACTGGTTTCTTGGAAGACAATTTTTCCACAGATAGGGTAGGGAGGATGGTTTCAGGGTGATTCAAGCGCATTACATTTATTGTGCAGTCAGACCTCTCTGCTAATGATAATCTGTATTTGTAGCCGCTCCCCAGCACTAGCATCACCGCCTCAGCTCCAGCTCAGATCATCAGACAGTAGATTCTCATAAGGAGTGTGCAACGTAGATCCCTTGTGTATGCAGTATATAGTAAGGTTTGTGTTCCTCTGAGAACTAACGCCACCGCAGGTCTAATAGGAGATGGAATTTATGCGGTGATGCGGGCGATGAAGAGTGGCTGTAAATGCAGGTGAAGCTGCATTTTTGCTCTCTGGCCTGCCTGTTGCTCACCTCCTGCTGTGTAGCCAGTTCCTAACAGGCCACAGACCAGTACCAGTCTGTGGCCTGGGGTTGGAGACTGCAGATGTAGTAGCTATTATGTAACTACACTATGCCTCAATCTTTTCATCAGATTTGGATGATTATTCTTAATCTGTGCACTTTAATTGTGTGGTAAGGATAAAATGAAATAACAGATGTTCATAAGTACTACTTTCTCTAAAAAATCTACCTCACTATAAATTCCAGCCATTACTTCTTATTCCCACTAGACCTTTCCCACCTATAGACCTCAGCTTGGTGTTGTACTTAAAAGGTAGAGATATCAGTGGGTCTTCAAATAAAGTCAAAAAGTGTATAAGTAACATTATTACTATTCTAGAGATGTAAGCCCTCCTCGGCAAAGAACAGTCCAAAATTTCAATCTTGCAAATGTAAATATCCGCTATAGCCAGGCACTGTGGCTCATGCCTATAATCCCAGCAGTCTGGGAGGCTGAAGCAGGAGGATTGCTTGAGGCCAGGAGTTTGAGACCAGCCTGAGCAAAACTGAGACCTTGTCTCTACAGAAGAGTAGATAAATTAGCTGGGCGTGATGGTATATACCCATAGTCCCAGCTACTCAGGAGGCTGAGGCAGGAGGATTGCTTGAGCTCAGGAATTTGAAGTTGCAGTAAGTTATGATGATGCCACTGCACTCTAGCTTGGGCAACAGAGTGAGACTCTGTCTCACAAAAACAAAACAAACAAACAAAAAAAACGTAATAGCACCAACAGCTTCTCTGAGACTCTTAAGACTCTCAAGGATAGGATGTTCTCTGAGATCTCCAAGCTGGAATGTGAAGAACCCAGGAGCCATTCTGAACTCCTTGTGTTTATCTGTGTAAGTGACATATCAGGGCCTCATGTTGAACATGGAAAATAGGTGTCTGATATGAAAAAAAAAAAATGCTAGCTTTGATGGCCCCACAAATTTTTAACAGAGGAGATTTTCTCAAACTTAAAGAATTCTTTGTTCCTTTAAAAATAAAATACTGAAAACTAGATTGAACTTTCACAGTCATTTTTATTTTCTTCTTAAGTAAATGTTTAAGAATCATGTAATCATAAAGTTGGACTTGAAACTATCCAGGATTGCTTTGCAGATGAACACTGAAGCCATGGAAAATTAAACAACTTGTACAGTCAGCTTCTTACTTACTAAGCCAGGACAAAAATAAAGTTTTTTGACATCAAGTATAATATTCCATTCAATCTTTCATGATGCATCTTATCTCCAAATAGTGTAGCTTGATTTGTTAAGTAAAATTCTATATAAAATACATATTTCTCTGGATAAAGTTTAAATACAGACAGTCCCTGACTTAATGGTGGTTCAACTTACAATTTTTTGACTTTACAACAGTGCAAAAGTGATATGCATTCAATATGCTCCTCGATTTATGGATTACGTCCCAGTCAACGAGCATCTATAATAATACCTTTGAGAATTTCTTAACACTTTAGAATTTTTATCGGATGCAAAGTAAATATCACAAATCTTTGGGAAATATTAAGATTAGGGGAAACTAGAGGAAGTGTTCAAGAGATTGCATGAGTGGATATCAGATCTGCTTCAAAGTTAGCATGCATAAAGCAAAATAATATTTTGAGGGAAATTTATCCAAATTCAATTGTTATCTACACCCAGCAACCAATTTCAACATTGGAACTAGAGTTTGTGATTATTATAAATTTGATCTAGTAACATTGGCCTAAAGTATTGCTATAATCAAAAAAGTCAAGTCATTGGACTTGTCCATCTTGTTTCCACCATGGTAAAATGCTGTTGCAGTTCCCTGCTTGAAAAATCTTTCTGGACACACTTCTCTGGAAAGAGTAGAGAGTGTTTAAAGAAGTTGCAAGAGAGCAATTAAAACAGTCACGAAGGTAAAAATTTCAGGTAAACAATTTTTCTATGTATTTCAATTAAGTGGAACCCTTAAGAGGATATGATTGAAGTCTATAAAATCAGGGCTGGGTGCAGTGACTCACGCCTGTAATCCTAGCACTCTGGGAGGCCGAGGCAGGTGGATTGCTCAAGGTCAGGAGTTCGAAACCAGCCTGAGCAGGAGTGAGACCCCGCCTCTACTAATAATAGAAAGAAATTAATTGGCCAACTAAATATATATAGAAAATATTAGCTGAGCATGGTGGCGCATGCCTGTAGTCCCAGCTACTCGGGAGGCTGAGGCAGAAGGATCTCTTGAGCCCAGGAGTTTGAGGTTGCTGTGAGCTAGGCTGACGCCACAGCACTCTAGCCCAGGCAACACAGTGAGACTCTGTCTCAAAAAAAAAAAAAAAAAAATCTATCCTAATTTCTGTTAAGATTCTGTGAAAATTAGTCAGTTACAAATAGTAGTATAAGCAAATGTTTTAATAGAACTTTATAAGTTTGAAAAACTTGTACACATATCAGTTTTAAAAATTCTTTTAACCACTTCATAATGTAGATAATGGCAGGAGAAGATGCTCTGCTAGCTGTTTTATACAAGGTCTATATATATATGAAACTCCTTCAATAAATTTTCCAATAAGGTCTAGCAGAACCAGGAAAAGATATTTGACATATACTTGACAACCGAAGTGAAATAAAGTGAAAGTAAACATTAACCTAGCCATACTACATTTTAAGTACTCAATGCTCTTAGGAAATGATTTTTGAACTTTGTACTCAATTTCTGCTCCAGTTTGCTGCCTGTGCTGACATTGCTGTTTTGTTGAAGAAAGAGTCTATTCAGAGTGCTTGAATTTATCTTTAACTACATGTTCCAACCTAAGACAAAAATGATACAAATCAGCATATATATTTTGGTGTTGTCACCGAATTTCTGGTTCTCAATGATAATTTTGTACTGATAGAAGCTTACAATAAAGTCATATAGACTGAAGAGTCAAAACCAAGGAAAATTATCATGCATATAAGATGTCTCATTTTAAGATTCATCGAGGTGCTCTGAGGCTTTCTATTCTACCAGTTTTCATTTTTGAAGAGACATCTTAATGGTTACCCTAAAGTTTTGTAGAACAATTTCTTCTACTACCCTGCTTAGGATATGTCTGTAGAGGTCCTCGAATATGTACTGCTTTTTTACTTTATACAGTGTTATGAACACCTGCAGTTTTGTGAATGAATAGTTCAACCAGTGACATAATGAGTCTCTGTCCTCATGAGAAAGCAGCCAAGCATTGAGCATTGCTCTTCATCAGTGGCCATCAGATACTGGTTTATATTTACGCAGAGGCTTGCTATAACAAAAGAGAAGTTACTGTGAAGAAAGATCCCATCATATCAATTTCTCCTCCTTTGCTACTGCCGATTTTGATTCTTTTACTTTCAGGGGACCAAAAACCCATTATTTACAGAATTTTTTAATTTCTCAGTTTGTAACCTGACAACCATACCATCTTCTGTCTCTCCTTTTATTGAGGACATACTTTGTGCTAAGTGTCATGTCAAGTGATTTAGCTACATTATTTCATTTAATCCTCATAGCAGTCCCATAAGGTAGATTAGTAGGTATTAGTTTTATTTTATAGATGAGAAACTGAAGCCTAACAGAGTCACATAAATTATCCAAGCTCACATGGCTGTTAAAGGATAAAACTGATTTTTAACCCAGGCCTGTAAATTCACATAAAGAATTTTCATAACTTCAAAACCACAGTTTAAGATTATTTATTGACTTTTCCCTACCCAGTATGCTATTCTTCTCTGAACTATATTTTTCTTCCTACCACTCACAACTAATTTCACATTGTCAAGGGAAAGAGCTTTGGCTGTAGTCATATAATGGTGCTTTACTTTAAATATGTTTATGTTTTCTAATAGATTCTAAGATTATAGAGGAAGGGAATTGTGTTTCTTGTTAATTTTGTCTTTGACGCATTTTGCTTAATGAATGCTTGACTGATTTTATTATTAGCAAGCTTATTTTTAGATCTGTTCCTTCTCTATCATTTGGATATTTGGAAGTCTTTGCTGTTAAGACTTCTGACTCTTACCAACATTACTTTTTCTTATCTGACAAATATAAGGCTTGAGGAAGGAGGGGAGGATAACCAGAAACTCAAGGACTAGGTTAGGGCTGGTTTCAGCCCTAGTCACTAGTAAAATTTAGATGGCTTCTACTTGTTGTGGCCTTTTTGAGAAATACTTTTCATGAGTCTTTCCTTTGCAGTTTTTTCTAGCATCTCATGAAAATCTTTTTTTCTTTGCTGTTTGTTTTTGCTTGTGCCATTCTTCCTTAAGGAAAGCTCATTATATAATCCAACCCATTTGAAAGATTTTATCAGTTATGCTTTGCAGGAGAAAAATTAGGGCAGTAAAAGAGGACTGCTATTTAAAGTGTAATTAAATGGGTATGAAATAATTGTTTTCTACTTTTCAAGGAAAACCTTAGTTTGCACAAAGATGAAATTCTCAGTTTACTAAACTCACATTGGTTTACATTATCAAATTGAAACCATTTGAAGTTCACAATTTTTCCTGTCTGCAACTTGACTTTCTGCTTCTTTTTACATTGGATTTTTCTCTCCACGTTGTATCACTTTCCCTTTAATCTAATAATCTAATTCTAGAATTACTTTATTGCATGAACTAAACATATCCTCTTTTATAAAACCGATGGTAGATAACAGTTCAGAGGCTTTCCTAGGCCGGATAAAAATGTTGTATGTTATTACATAGCAGGAAATGATGGTGCCCAATTGTTGGGTACAATTTGGAAACATGTGGCTAATGTTTACTGTTTTTTGATTTCTAGTATACTTACCTAAATTTAAATTGTTTTAAAAATTGTTCATATCAAATCAATCAGATGCACTGTGTACTTGATTTTTGTTTAAGCTTTCTAACCTACAAGTTAGTGAGTTTTTTTTCTTTCTTTTGGAGACAGAGTCTTGCTCTGTTGCCTGGGCTAGAGTGTAGTAGCATGATCATATCTTACTGCAACCTCAAACTCCTGGCCTTAAGTGATCCTCCCTGTTGGCCTCTCAAAGTAGATTACAGGTGTGAGCCAGTGTGCATGGCAAATGAGATTTTAAAAATGGGCTTATTTTTGACAAGTTGCCTTGCTATGATATTTAATTTATTTCTACTACTGGAAGTAGTTTAAACAAAATATCATTGCAGCAAAGTCAGTGGTTTAGCACACCTGTAAATGTGATGACTTGGCAGTTTTTCCTGCTAGTTTCAAGGATCAGCTGACATAAATCAGTGTGTGCTTGAAAAAGAAAAATAATATGGTAGTTAAAATTCCTGTTTATAATTCTTTATAGTTATACTGCCAGTTTTTTAAAAAATTGCTACTTAATGGTAATATGATTTCTTAAAAATTTACACTTCTATATTTTTATTTGAGTAAAATGTTAAAATGTTCATATGCAAAATTTATATTTCCTACTTATACCTGCCCAGGTTCTCAGTTTTTTTCATCTTTTAATAACCTATTTTTGGATTTTATTTGGTTTGTATTTAATTTGATGTTTTAGTTATTTTTTATATTTCTGATGTGCTCATTTAAATACTACTTTATCTCTTGTGCATGTATTCAATTTTTTTCAAACATATACTTGTTCTGTATCTTTCAAAAAAAGAAAAGCTAAGCTTAAAATCTCTCTACTTGGTAAACAATGGCAACCATATTGTTCCACAGTTCTTCAGATTCCAGGATAGTCTAAGGTTAGCTGTTCTTTAATGCCTCTGTTACTGAGTTTGGGCTTTCTTCCTTAACTTTATGTTGAAAGCTCTATACCATTTGACCTTGTTTTTTCATCATGAATGATTTTCCATAGCTTCTGGAGTGTGTCTAACCTCATAATCCAGCTAAAATAGCCTGTAATCTCAAACCTGCCATATGTATTCCTGCCTCTAAGCTTTTGCTATTATAGCTCTCCCATGGATGTTTCCCCTTATTTCTTGTTGGTCATCCAAATTTTATTCATCCTTTAAGGCTCACCTAAAGTTTATCCCTTTTGTTCCCTAATAGCCTCTTCACTCAGTAGGACACCTGTCTCTAAAACTTTATTTACCCTTTGTGGTTACTAGTCTTTTACTACTTAGCCTTTGCTACCTTGTTGCCTCTTTTCCTCACCCCAGAGCGTTGCCTGTGTGGGCGTGCACACACACGATTCTGCATTTAAAGAGAATGTGTAATAATTTTTGAAAGGATTTAAATGATTTCTAGATAGTCTGTAAGGAAGGACTTTATTGAAGAGCATACACTTTGATTCATAGGTATAGGTGGAGAAATGCATTATATGATACCTTTAATCCTCTGCTAGCAACTATGTAGATGATGTCTTGAAGATACTTGAGTAGCCTTAATGTAATATCACGTTGTTACCAACATGTTGGCATTTGGATTTTTTTCTAAGGAGATTTATCATATTTTTCTTTTTTTATTTTATTTCAGAATATAACGGAGTACAAACATTTTATTTACATAAATTGCTTTTGTACATTTGAGTCAAAGTTGTAAGTGTGCCTACCACATAGATAGTCTGCATTTTTACCCATTAGGTGTGAATTTACCCATCCTCTCCTCCCCATCCCACCTACTTGATTTCCGATGAATGTTATTTCCATATGTACACATAAGTGTGGGTCAGTTACTTCCAATTTAATGGTGAGTACATGTGGTACTTGTTTTTTCATTCTTGTGATACTTCACTTGGGCTCCAGTTCCATCCAGGTTAATGCAAGAGGTATTTGATCACCTTTTTTTATGGCTGAGTAGTACTCCATGGTATACATATACCACATTTTATTAATCCACTCATATACTGATGGGCACTTGGGTTGTTTCCATATCTTTATGGATTGTGCTGCTATAAACATTAAAGTGCAGGTGTCTTTTTTTATAAAAGGTCTTTTTTTCCTTTGGGTAAATACCCAGTAGTGAAATTGCTGGATCAAATGGTAGATCTACTTTTAGTTCTTTGAGGTGTCTCCATACCACTTTTCATAGAAGTTGTACTAGTTTGCAGTTCTACCAACAGTGTATGAGTGTTCCTATTTTTCCACATCCACACCAGCATTTGTTGTTTTGGGACTTTTTGATAAAGCCATTCTTGCTGGAGTTAAGTGATATCCATTGTGATACTATATTTTTCTAAATGCCAAAATTGAGGTATAGTTCTAGAAGGCCAGTGGTCTCTATAATTGGAGATCTATATTAGAAACATGGCAAGTCCAATAGCACTCTTACATTCTAAGCTTGAATTTTGGAATCTTATTTTTTTTCTTAGTAATTGGTTTATTGCAGAGGATGAATATTTTAAAAACGTAAATTACTGACAGCAGTGTGGTTGGAACATTAGAATACCTAGAAATGTTAAGTATCTGCAGAAGAGTTGCAAAATAATGCAGAGTTCTCAATACCCTTCATCAAACTTTCTCTAATGTTAACATCTTAACATAACCACAGTACAATGGTATGCAATAATTAGTACAGTGCTATTGGTAATTTTGGTACAATACTATTACAATATGATAGTACTTTTGTAATGTAGGTATAATACTGTTAAGTAAACTACAGACCTTACTTGATTATCATTAGATTTTCTAATGTACTTTTTCTAAGATTTACAATGCAATTAGTTTTCATGTCTCCATAGTGTCTTCTGCTCTCTGATAATTCTTCACCTATTCCTTTTCCATAACCATGACAATCTGAGAGATTGCTGATCAGGTATTTTGTAGTATGTTCCTCATTTCGCATTTATCTGATGTTTTCTCTTGAGAGAATTGAGTTTATTGCAGGAAAGACTGTCACTGATGTAATTTTGTGCCTTTGTCAGTGTAATAGGAGGTACATGATGTCAATATGTCTTATTATTGGTAATAACTTTGATACTTGGCTTAAGGTGGTGTCTCCCAGTTTTATCCACTGGAAAATTACTGTTTCCTTTTGAAATTAGTAAATATATTGTGAGGAAATATTTTGAGACTATGCAGATATCCTGTTCTTCATTAAATTTTTGCCAACTAATTTTATCTCCTCCATTGACTTGACATTATACCCCTTGTAAAACTATTTTTTAGTAATTGTCTTAGAATTTACAATATAATCTTTAATTAGCTAAAATCTATATTTAAATAACAATATACTGCTGCATGTGGTAGCCCTGCAGCATTGTATTTCCAATTCTTCCCACCCATTTTTTTTTGTATTATTATTGGCATGTATTTTACTTTTGCATATGCTATAAACACAATATGTTGCCACTGTTTTTGTGCAACTAGTTATCTTTTCAAGCAACTAAATGTAGGGAACAAGTTAATTTTATTTTACTTCATTTGTTTTATTTCTATTGTTTTTTCATTTTTTGATGTAAAGTTAGGTTCTTGCCCAGTATAATATTCCTTCTGCCTGGACTACTTCGTTTAGCATTTATTGTAGAGTATGTTTATTGGCAATAAATTATCACAGTTTTTTGTTTGAGGAAGTTTTAAATTCTTCTTCATTTTTGAAAGATGCTTTCACTGGGCATGGAATTCTGGGTTGACAGGGTTTTTTCCTTCTAGCACTTAAAGATGTCACTCTGTTATCTTCTAGCTTGCATGATTTCTGGAGAGAAGTCTGTTATTATTCTTATATTTTTCTCTATGCAATGTATCTTTTCCCTTCTCTGGCTGCCTTCAAGATTTCTCTTTGTGTTTGTTTTTCACAGTTTGTAGGTGTGTGTGTCTGCGTGAGTGTTGGTCTCTGAAGCTTTCTAGCCTTGCTTGGTGCTCTTGGATTTGTGGTTTTGAAATTTTTTCCTTTTTTGTTGAGGTGAAATTTATATAACGTAGAGTTAGCCATTTTAAAGTGTATGAGTCAGTGGTGTTTAGTGTATTCATAATGTTGTGCAACCATCAGCTCTCTGTAGTTGGTTTTGAAAATTCTTGGTTTTTTTTTTCTCTTTTTTTCTTTCTTCTCTTTCTAAGAGGCTGGCTGTACGTTTATTAAATACTTTAATTTTCTCCTACAATATTGTGTGTTCTGTTTCTTCCCCCATCTTTTCTTCCCTATGTGTTTCATTTTGAGTAATTTCTATAGATCTATTTTCAAATTTACTGACTACTATTTTCAAGTTTACTGTGTCAATTCTACTGATGAGCCTGTTAAAGACATTCTTTATTCCTGTTACTGTTTTTTTATTTCAAGCTTACTTTCTCTCTCTCTGCTGTAATTACCCATATGGTCTAATATGTTGTCCATTTTTTATTCAAGCTTTAGCATATTAATCATACTCATTTAAAATTCCCTGTTTGTTCCAACATCTGTATTCTACCTCTGTCTGTTTTTGATGATAACTTGTCACTTGCAAATATACTTTTTCTGGCCTTTTGATATGCTTTGTAATTTTTTGTTGACAGCTGGAGATCTTATGTAGCACAGTACAGGCTACAGTAAATAGATTTTATGCCCGGAAATGGGCAGGCCTTTCTTCATGCAAGTTTGAGTTAATCTAATTTTGTATTGGGTTGGGTTTGAGGTTTATTTTTCTCACGGATTTGATCAATAAACCAAAGCCTTCAAATTCTTCTAGTGATACCTTGTTTTTAGGGTGTTGAATGGTTTGATATATTTTTTTTCTAATCCTTGCTCCCCCTTCAGCTTTTGGTTTTCCTTTGAGCTATACTTGAGAGAGAGTGTGTCTTTTAAGTTACTTATTACTTTGCTATATCTAGCCTATCCATAGGGACTGGAGGACATTCTCTGTTGTTCTGGTAACAATAGCTCAGTATTCTGCAGGCATTGAATCTCTAGGTCTTGGGTTTGTGGCCTTCTCAAAGTCCCTCTCTCTTCAGTTATAATTCTGAGAGAGCATAAAGGTTTCCTGCCTGTGTTCCTGGGGTAGAGGATTTTCTCCCCCTTTCTCTTCTTCTAGCTGCTGTGGATACTCTGTAGTACCCCAAATGTGATAATGTTTGTTGCCCTCCTTCCCCGCCTCAGGTTAAGTCTTTTAGTTCGTAAGAGAGGTAGAAGTGTCCTGGAGGCTTTTTTGTCCCTCCTACAGTGTCTGGTGCTCCTCTCCCTGTGTTGTGCACACAAATGGAGACTTTCTAAGAACTCTCCCAATTTCTTCTAAAAGCGCTTGATGGTGTTCATGGAGAAAAAGCCTGCAAAATTTGAGGAATCCCACATATTTGCCTTTACCTTCTCTCACTAGTGCACTGTTAGGCTCCACAAATGTGTCTGTCACCTTAGGGAACTCTTGCTCTAGTAAGCCACAACTTGTCTCTGCAGGCATCTATCTCTCCTTAGATTTTAGGTCATTTGTTTGCCCTGTGACCTTAGCACTCTAGTGGGTTCACATTGTGGACTAACTCCATCCCCCCCAACTCCATTCATCACTCTCTTCCTTACCCTTCCTCTTTCTGTTGTAAAATTTCTAGTTCCCAAATGACCCATTGTCATTATTTTTAAAAACTTCTAGAATTTCGGTTTGTATTTCTTCTTTACTCAAATAAATGTTTAGCTTAAAAATTTCCAGATGCAAGACTCTTTTTTGTTTTCCTTCTTTCTTTTTTTGTTTTTAACTTTTGTAGTAGTTCCATTGTGTTTCATTCAGAGAGTATTGTTCATAACATTTCTACTTTGTGGAAACTATGTTTCTTTGTGCCTTAACATATGATTGATTTTTCTGAATTTGTCATTGGCTTTTGAGAGTATTCTCTATTGTTAGAGTAAAGAATTTGATATATATCTAGTAAGATATACCTATTCATATTCATGAGATCGTCTGCTTTTTTCCTTACATTTTATCCACTTGATCTGTCTTGTATTGAGAGTGGTATATTTACTTTCCTGTGATTATTGCATTTCTATCCTATCCGTATCTCTTTAAATTTCCTACTGTTTTTCCTTCTCAAAATTGGTTGCTCTGTTATTTTGTGCATCTACATGCATAAGAATATTAATCTTCATTGTTTATCGTGGTTTTTGCATTAAAAAGTGACCTTTGGTGAATTTAAAGCCTTGGGCCTAAGTGCCACTTTCTCTTTTATCAGATAGCTATGCCTGCTCTCTCTTTGTGTTTTAGTTAGCCTGACATCCTTTTTGTGTGCCTTTATTGGTAGTCATTTTGAATTACTTTGTCTTAAGTATATCTCTTATATGTGGCATGTAGTGGAGTCTTGCTTTATGAGCTGAATTGAAAATTTTGCTTTTAATAGTTAAGTCCATTCATATTCATTAATATGATTGGTTTTTTTGGTCTCAGCTTTATGGCATAGTATTTTATAATTATGTGTGTTATATTTGCTACAGTTTCTGTGAGATGTATTTTCTTGGCTTTTGTTAAGAGTGATTTTTTTTTTCTTGGTATTTAAGATGGCTTATGCTTTTGTTCTTGTGGTTACTTTTGTACTTAAAACTTTAAAAAATGGTCTTAGTCTCTTGTTTTCTTTATAACCTTTACTATATGGGTTTTATCAGTTTTTAAGTATTCTTTAAGCCTACCTTTTGCCTGTATAGCAATTAATGTGCTTGTTCCATTTTCCTCTTTTCTCTTCCTTCTCCCATCAAATGGTGACTAGGATGTGGAGAAAGGGGAACACTTATAGATTGTTGGTGGGAATGTATATTATATTAGTAAAGCTACTATGGAAAACAGTATGGAGGTTCCTCAAAAAACTATAAGTAGAGGTACCATATGATCCAGCAATCCCATGCTGGGTATATATCCAAAAGATGAGAAATCAGTATTTAGAAGAGATATATGCACTCCCATATATATTGCATCACTATTCATGATAGCTAAGATATCAAATCAACCTAAATGTCCATCAATGGGTGAATGGATAAATAAAATGTGATATATATATATATACACATATATATGTATATATATATATATACATGCACACACAGTGGAATATCATTTAGCCATAAAAAGAATTAAATCCTGTCATTTGCAGCAACATGAATGGAATTGGAGGCCCTTAAGTGAAAATAAGCCAGGGAAAGAAAGACAAATATCGCATGTTCTCACTCATATGTGGGAGTTAAAAAATTGATCTCATGGAGATAGTGAATAGAATGGTAGTTATCTGAGGCTGGGAAGGGTAGGAGGGAGCAGGGGAATGAAGAGAGGTTGGTTAATGGGTACAAAAGTACATTTATATAGAAGGAATAAGTGTTAATGTCCACTACCACAATAGAGTGACTATAGTTAACAATAATAGTTAACAATAATTTATTGTATACATCAAAATAGCTAGAAGAGAAGATTTGAAATGTTCCTATATCAAAATATCACATGTACTCCATAAATATGTATAACTATTATATACCCACAAAAATAAAAAGAAAAGAATTAGGTGAGAACCATAGGCAAACCTTCCTATCACATATGTGACATATAGCCCTCAATGATAAAGCAAAAATCAGTTATAATCACTAGTAGTATGTTCAGGTAGCAAATTTAGATTTTGGTTGTAGACAAAGATAATTGACATTGATAACATCTCTATTCTTATCACTTACTATGATGTTTTATAAAACTAGTAAATAATTCCAAAATGAATTTATCTCACTGACTTACTGATTAATTAATTCAAATATTATATTGAGTCCTTACCATGTGCTAGCACTTTTCCAGACACAAGGGATGTAACAGTGAACAAGACAAAGTGCATGGTCTTATTGGAACTTACATTCTTGGGTAGATAGGATCCAGATAATCTGCAAGTAAATTTATACATGTACAGTATAATTTTTGAAAATGATAAATACTATGAAGAAAACCAAACAGGATAATGGGATAGAGTTACTGAAGGCATAGAGAGGGTTATTTTGCAATGTGGAGTCAGGTGAGGTTATTTTATGAGGTTTATTTTAGTTGAGACCTGAGAATGAGGAGCCAGCCATGTGAAGATCTGAGGAAAAAGAATTGTGAAGACAGAGGGAAGAGCAAATGCAGAGGCCCTGAGGTGAGAGAAAATGTGTTTGAGAAAGAGCTAGAAATCTGTTGTGGCTAGAGTATAGTGAGCTTAGGTGTGTGCTTAAAGGAGAAGACAGAGATAGGGGTCTGATTTTGTAGGACTTTGTAGACAAGAATTTTGTGTTTGGCAAGAATGTTTTAGTTTGATGACATTATACAAAAATGATTTTTTCATTGATGCATGTAATATTAAAATACATGCTTAAGAATGATCTAAAATTATATTGGTTTGGAATGCCAAGTAGCATTATCTGAAAGTCAACCGCAAATGGTAAGCTGTTATAATACATGTCAGTGAAGAAACAGTGGAAGAACTCATTATTGTTCCATAGAATTTATTACCCAGACCCTCAGCTCTTTTTCTTTGTACCTACCTGGCTTTCACCATTTGGGCTGCATTGATCTAGGAACTGAAAATCTAGAGTTTTACATCAGAATGAAAGTATTGGTTCTAGTCAATCAATGTGAAAGAGTTGGTACTTCTAGTTAGTGAATATAATGAGGCTTAGTGTGGTTAGTCAGTGTATCTGGATCCAGTGCTCCTACTTAGGGTAATGAAACTTAATATACTTAGACAAAGTATAACAAGTCTTAAATTTTTGGTCAGCAAAGTGAAATGAAGTCCAGAATTTCAAATAAGTTAAAGTATAATGAGGCCCTTGCATTCCTGTTCAGTCAAGAAGTGTAATAGAGTCCAAAACTTGTACTTGGTCTGGAAATGTAATGATCCAGCATGCCTACTTAGGAAGTATAGTAGTCCAGCACTTAGCCAGGTATTGCTTAGCAACTGGTCTGAAGGTTGATGGAAAGGAAACAGAAACTAATATAATAGTCAAGGTGAAGTTTTGGTATTATTAATTTATTTAGGCCATACTTTTGATTAATTTCCTTAAAAATGTTATGCCACGTATCTGGGTTTTTCTTTTCACCTTAATAACTTTTAGAAAATTCTTTATTGTCTGGCTTTTCATTCTCTCCAGTTATTTCCATTTCTTATTGTGTTAATTGATTGGCTAATTCAAAATGTTGCTTTTCAAATAACTTCATATCTTTTTCTTCTTTGCTGGTCAAATGCCTAGTTCTTACACTTACTTCCTTTTTACCAAAACCCTAAAGGCAAAGAAACAAATGGAAAAAGACTTGGTTTATCTGGTATTTCTTCTGAGTTTACTAGTATTAATTATATTTTAAGATATATTTTTGTTTTAATACATTAGCATACATGAATATTATTGAAAAATTAAGAGCTACATAAAAGCACAAAGGTGAAAGTAACTTATAATCTTAATTACAACTTTTGGCATTTTGGTATGTTTTCTTCTAGTCTTCTTGTTTTTTCTCTTTTTTCTGTGTTTATATATAAGCATGCATACATATATACCAGTTTTTCTTAAGCTTAATTTGGGGTCACAAATATCTTTAAAAATTTTGAAAGCTATAGATGTGAGAAAATGCATAAATGTTGAAGACAAAATTTTATATGTATTTTCAGGGGGATTTATGAATCAGTCTGTTAACACAGGTCTTTTTGATTCACTATCATGTATTGTTACTGAAACTTGTTCTTTTAGATCTTGTTCTTACTGCTGTAGTAGAGCAATTGCAGCCCCAGATCTTTGCTCAGTGGTAGTGCTATAGTTGGGATGTTAGGTTATAGTTACCATTCCCATAGTTCCTGTTCCTGTTAGCTATTTTTGTCAAAGCCTGACACTCATGTTTCAAGGGGTTGGGTCCTGAGGGACTTCTAGTCTCAGTAATATGTGGTGTCACTACCAGTCTTACTTCAGTAACTCATGTTATCCTTTCTTTCTTGGTTGAGTAGCATTTCATTGTAAGATATACCATAATTTATTGAATCAATCGTCTACTAATATACATTTAGGCTCTTTATATTTTTTCTCTATTATAAACAAAACAATGGTGTAGTAAATATCCTTATATTTACTTGTGCTAAAATTTCTTAGAGATACATTCCTGGAAGTGAAATTGCTCAAATTTAATATGAATTGCCTTATTACATTTGAGAAATATACCAATTTATATTTAACAAATTATGTCTTTGCTAACACTGGACATTATGGAATGTTTTTGTGAAGTGAAATATATAGATCTTAAGTATATAGTTAGATGAATTTTGACAGTCCTATACTTTTATGTATTGAATGCCTGTATCAGTATATAGAACATTTCCATTATCATAGAATCATAGATTCCTTATGAATCTTCCTCATGTGTTCTTAGGAACACATTCCTATGTTCTATCATAGGAATCATAGATTCCTTATGAATCTTCCTCCTGTGTTCTTATTAGCCATTTATTTATTTTCTTAGGTGACTTATCTATTCAAATATTTTGTACTACTTATGTGTGGATTTTTCTATTATTACTGGAAGATAGAAGTTCTTTATATATTGTGGATACTAGTCCTTTGTTGGATATATGTAGCATAAATATTTCCTTCCAGTATGTGGCTTGCCATTTCTTAATGGGGTTGTTTGGAAGTCAAAGATTTTAATTTTGATGAAATTCAATTTATGAATTATTTTCTTTTATTGTTTATGTTTTTTTGCCCTATATAGGAAATCCTTTCCTTACCCAAGGTCACAAAGATTTTCTCCTGTGTTTTTCCTAGAAGTTTTTGTAGCTTTAGCTTGTGATCCACTTTAATGTGATCCACTTTGAGGTAATTTTTATATCCAGTGTGAGTTTAGGGTTGAAGTTTATTTTATTTTTCTGGCAAATGGCTACCCAGTTGTTCCAGCACCATTTTTGAAAATATTATTTCTTCTTCATTAAATTGCTTTGTCACCCTTACTGAAAATCAGTTATGCAATGGCTTTGAGAAATGAATTTATTTGTAGTATTAAAGTATAGGGAGTCAGGATCTAGGCTTTGTGTCTTTGGAAATTGATTAATTTTGATAGGCCTTAGCTTTTAAAAATTCTTTTTCTTTTATCTTTTTAAAAAATCTCTTGGGGTGGTTGTAGTAGAATGTGATTTGTGATATATTTGTTTTCAGCAGGGCATGTCCAGATTTTTTGTCTCTTTTTTAATTACTAGTTTTTGCCAAACTGTCTTCTGGTATTGAGGTTTAAACATATTCATAGCCATGTGGAAATAGTTGTTAGAAGGACCTGATAGGTCATAAGTATCCTTGTATAGAATACCTTATTTTCCCTTCCTGTGAAAGCATAAAATGTTGGAATTAGCAAAATCTGATCAATAATAGTTTTTAGGCCATTTCTCCATTGCTCACTCATATTTACTGACATTTTTTTTCTGTTATCAGGCCAGCAGTGATCATTGCTTTACAAAATTCTGGTTGAATAAACACCTGGAGAGGCCGGGTGTGGTGGCTCATGCCTGTAATCCCAGCACTCTGGGAGGCTGAGACAGGAGGATCGCTCGAGGTCAGGAGTTCAAGACCACCCTGAGCAACAGTGAGACCCCCGTCTCTACTAAAAACAGAAAGAAATTATCTGGACAATGAAAAATATATATAGAAAAAATTAGCCGGGCATGGTGGCGTATGCTTGTAGTCCCAGCCACTTGGGAGGCTGAGGCAGAAGGATCGCTTAAGCCCAGGACTTTGAGGTTACTGTGAGCTAGGCTGACTCCACGGCACTCTAGCCCAGGCAACAGAGCGAGACTCTGTCTCAAAAAAATAAAATAACAACAAACAAAAAAAAAAACACCTGGAGAAATAGTAATATATAAATATAAAATAGGACTACAGTCTGTAAATACTGTGCTTCCTTGCATACCTCCAACATATTGTGAATTTTGAGTGTTTAGACACTTCAACCTGATGAATGTCCCATAGGTATCTTAAATGCAGTGTACCACAAGCTCATTCTTTCTTCTACTTTATATCGTTCTTTGGTTAACGGTGTCTTGATCTACCCAGGTGGACTAGTCAGACATCTGGTAGTCATCTTACGATTACTGTACTCTTTTCTAATTGGCTCTAGGGGGAGAAGAAATAGGGAAAGAACTAATATTTTGCAGGTACATATTTAATACTTGCTTCTATATGTTTGGTGATTTTCATAAATCTTATTAAATCTTCTTAGCAACCACTGTGTTTAGATGGTGTCTCCAATTTTACTGTTCCATAATAGAGATTAGGAAATAAGCTTAAAGAGATGTGACACATTGGCAGTGATATTATGAGAATTTCACTTTGACAGAATGTGTAGGATGGTTTGGATGGGGTTACAATAGATAGATACAGAGAGACCAGTTAAGAGAATAATGCAGTTTTACGAGCATTTGGGAGAGATCAGTATTCAGGAAGGGAGAAAAAATTATGGGGGAAGCTTTATAATTTGAAATGATAAGGGCAGATGTGGTATCATGGGAAGATATTTGTTTTTTCATCCCTGATTTTTGGGACAGAAAAACTCCTAAAACCCTGAGAATTTCTTGAGCTCTAAGGTTAATAGTAATGTCTTTTGTTCTAATTAGGCTCCTCTTGGCGGGTCCCTAGATGGCTTTAGAGTGGGGGCTGGTTGCCAGAAAGATCAAGCCTTAGTTAGAAACTTAGAACTTTCAGCACTACCTCCCTTGACCTCCAGGGAAGGAAGAGGGGCT
This sequence comes from Lepilemur ruficaudatus, assembly GCA_963574885.1. Taxonomy (NCBI): domain Eukaryota; kingdom Metazoa; phylum Chordata; class Mammalia; order Primates; family Lepilemuridae; genus Lepilemur; species Lepilemur ruficaudatus. Next base: position 2,510 of record CAUYRT010067726.1, on the reverse strand, counting down.
GGAGATTGAGTTAATCACTAGTAACTACTGATAATCTGTCTTGCCTGTGTAATGAAACCTCCATAAAACCTCTAAACAACAGGATTTGGAGAGCTTTCAGGTTGGTGAACACAGGTGCTGGAAAAGTGGCACACCTTAAAAGGGTGTAGAAGGCTACATGCCCCCACGCCACCCTATCCCTACCCTATGCATCTTTTCTATTTGGCTGTTCCTTTTGAATTCTGTGAGTTGTTCCAGCAAAATATCAAACCTCAGGTGGGAGTTGTGGGAACCTCGAATCTGTAGCCAAGATGGACTACAGTATGGGTAACCAGGGGACCTAGTACTTACAACTGGCATCTGAAGTGAGGGCAGTCTTGTGGGATTGAGCCTTTAAACCTGTGGAGTCCGATACTAACTGTGGGTAGTGTTAGAATAGAATTGAGTTGTTGGACACCCAGCTGGTGTTCAGAGCACTGGAGAATTGTAGAGTTGGTGTCAGAATTGGTTGGTGTGAGATGAACAAAACCATAACAGCATAGTAGAGTGAATTGTCTTCTCCCCAGACTCCCTCTCCTATCCAAAAAAGGACTGCAAAGATTTAAAGGCTCTGTTGACTTTTATAGAGAACTGTTTCTATTTTGAGAGAAATGAAACTAGAGAAGTAATTAGCTTAAATTTTTCTCTAATTTCTGCCTTAGCTTCAAAAGAGAATGGGAAGAAATGAACTTCATTACTAGAGACATAGTCATTTCCAGATTTATATAGAAAATGTTAACTTCCCACATAGAAAACAACTCCCTAAAACACACATAGAGGGTTATCAGTTAGAAACAGCATAAAGACAGGGAAAACAGGTTGGAAAACTTTAATGATAAAGAACAAGTAACTATCTGCACATGCTCACCAAGTTCAAAGATTGTGAAATTTTGTTTTTGAGGGTTTTCTTCACCTGGATATGTACTCTGGGGAAGATCTCCTTCTTAGTGTTATTAGAATCACACACTTAAATTTAATATTTGTCAAACTCTCATATTTGTTAAACAGGGAGCTTTAGAACTACTGTATTGTAAAGATGCTACTGGCACTTATTACTCCGGCAGTCAACATATCCCAAAATCTTTCTGGTATCAAAATTGATACTGAGTCTGGGAAGTGCTATGAGTAATTAATTTGTTCCTCTCACTACTGCTGGATTCTGTACCAGTACAGGAAAGTGGTAACAACTGTTGAGGTTGCTGTTGCTAATGTCTCTACCACTCTGAAAACTAGTAGATGTTTTAATAATGGTTCCCCTAGATTTGCAAATACATTGAGAGGACATGTGTTGGTTTTCTCCATTTCCTCTTTCATATTCTCCCTGCCATGCTGCACATTCACGTTTCTGGTATCAAGTGTATTAGTTTCCTAGGGCTGCCTTAACAAATCCCCACAAACATGGTAGCTTAAAACAAAAGAAATTTATTCTCTTACAGTTCTAAAGGCCAGAAATCCAAAATGAAGGTGTCATCAGGGCCACATTTTCTCTGAAGAACCTAGGGAAGAATTCTTCCTTGCCTCTTCCAGCTTCTGGTGGTTCCTGGTGTTCCTTGGCTTGTGGCAGCATAACACCAGTTTTTATCTCCAACTTCACATGGCCTCCTTCTCTGTGTCTCTGTCCTTTTTTGTCTCTGATAAGGATACTCATACACTCTCACCGGATTTAGGGACTACTATAATCCACTATTATCTCATTTCACTCAGTGCAATAGAGTCACTTCCACAGAGACTCTATTGCTAAGTAAGGCCACGCTTTTAGGTTTTGGGTGGACGTGAATTTTTGGGGCATACTATTTAAGCCACTATAGGAAGATACTAGCAATTTGAAAGAACTCTTTTTGGTGGGGACCTTGTTTTCTCTTGGTCATATTCATTCATTTGTGCACAAACATTTAATCAACCTCAACACAGTACCAGAGAAGTTTAGACAGAGATGGATCAGATACATTCTTTGCTCTTAAGGAGCTCCCAGTGTCCTTGGAAAGCAGATATAGGCATCAGTAACTACAGTACAATATGACAGTCTGGGCAATAGAATCTTATACATGGTGCTGTAGAAATAGAGAGGGCAGATCCTGTATTTATTTACAGGGACCCAGGAGGGAGGAAATAAAGGGAGAGTCAGAAAAGACTTAATGAAAGAGGTAGACATTTGAATCTTGAAGGAAGACAAGGAAATTGCTGAGACAGGAAAAAATCAGGTGTGAAGAAACTGGATTGAAAGAGAGTGGCTTAGGAAACTATAGGTTCTTAAAAGCAATGGGACCATAGGATGTCTGTGAATAGAATATGTAATATGTATGGAATGTATAACCATAAATAGTAAGCATCAGTTTTCTTATAGCATTGACTTCCTGGTCCTGGATTACAACAGTCCAATGAGCACTGTGGCAAAAGACAACAATACTAAATAGCTCTAAATTCCTTTTCATATTACTGTTTCCAGGCAAACAAAAATAGATTTTCAAGTCTGTTTTTTTTTTTTTTTTTTT